>NDXB01020518.1:38094-80559 GCA_002631895.1 Agapornis roseicollis
TTTTTTTTTTTTTTTTTCTTTTTTTTTTTTTTCTTCTCCAAGCTATCACAAAGTTGGCTTCTTTCTGGAGAATGAGAGGTCTTTCATATTTCCAGCACATTCTCAGCAGCCACTGCCAAAATCTGGAGTTCTTTGACTTATATTTCTGCTTACACCATGTCTCAGGGGAGACTTTCTAGCAAGCCTGGGGTGAAAGAGGCACTAGAGGCTTTGGCTATACACAGTGCATCCTGAGGGGATATTTGCTGTTTAGTGATAAGGAATCAGTTGAGGAAGTCATTTAGATACTGACCTTCAAGTTAAAAAGCAGCAAAATCTGGGACAGCAGAAGGAAATTCAGGAAACTGAAGAAAAAAAAAAAAAAAGAATTGCTTGTGAAAGATGGTTGAGACACAAATGGAAAGAAGATTCTCTTGGGAAGCTGGGAAGGTTTTGAACAGACCCAAGTGGGCTGGTTAGTTCAGCAGTATTTTAGGAAGACAGGACAATTGTGGGAAGGGTCTTTACTGGGCAGTATGTCAAGCCTCCTCTGGGACATTCCTAGACCCAGTACAGCTGTGTCTGGAAACAACTTTGTTCTTGCCCAGTGGTTAGTCTTGTTGGAGGACTTGCTCAGTCATTTACTCCTTTGATAATCACTAATATTCTGATTTTCAGATCAAATTTGTTCTGATTCTGTTTGCAACCTTTTTTTTTTTTGTTAGCCTTTTTTTAAAAATAACTTTTTCTTTCCCTCATTTTAACCATAAGAATATAATCATAGAAATAATTCTTTCAGCCGTCATTCTCTTAGAGTGTTTAGTCTAGTCCTGTAAGATAACACCTCTCTTTTTTATGTATAGAAAAAAATCTATTTAAATCTAGTACAGTCACATATGTTTGAAAACCATTATTGATTATTTATGAAACCAGCATAACATGTTAAAAAAGAGGCTGTATTATGCAATTTTCTTTTAAGTATCTGTAAACATACCTGTTCTGTTAGATAGAAAACAGGGTCTATCCCTAGCCTTTGTAAAGTAGATTTTGAAGCTGAAATATCTTAATTTAATGATAGCGAGTTTGCCGTTTGTTTTTATTCTTATTATTTTTTTATTTTATTACTTTATTATTTTTATTATTTATATTTTTATTATATTATTATTTATTTTATTATTATCATTATTATTTATTTTATTATTTTATTATTATTGTTTTTATTTATAAAAAAATAGATGTATATTATTGGTTTAGTAAGTACGCTCAAGCCTGATCCAATACACGTGAAGCATTAGAGTTCCATTAGCTTTTATGGGCCAAATTTGATGCCCTTTAAACAATAGTGTATCCTCCAGTTCAGCTGTAGATAAACTATTGCTGATCATGGCCATTGAAAATGGAGTATTATGGGATTTTTACCACTTCCAATAGGATCCCACAAAGTTCATCATTATACACTAATATCCCTTTACAAAGCTAAGAGAAACATTTGCTTTATAGTGTAGTAGTTACGTTTTTTTTGTTGTTAGCATCCCTATAATTGCACTCTCCCTTTTGTATTTATTATCTTTGAAATTACATTTTTGTCAAATGTATAACCTGTTGGAATATAGCTGGCATGAAAGGCAACACAGGAAATAAAATTTTATAGCATGAAGAATTGTTTCAAAATGTTGGACATATTGGCCATTGATTTCATTTTTATTGCACTCTGAAACTATAAGCCACTGCAAAAACCAACTCCCATGTCCTTAACAGAGAATAAGCACAGAAGAAATGAATAATACATTTTATTTATGTTGCTTCCTGCAAGTCCTATCTAAGCCCATCGGGTGAAGATTTCATTTTCATTGCACCATGTAGCTGGCAGTCACACATCTATAATCTACCAGATAGTAAATAAGATATTTGTATTGCTGCATTAAAAAAAAAGGAAAAGCAAGGAACTATGAACCCACTGAATAAGGCCCTTCTTTTTGTTTTCAAGCTCAGTTTTTACCCAGAGATTCCACTAGAGACAGGTAGGACAGCTTTTATGTTTCCAGTGGAGGTGAGTGAAATTACATTGTATTTAGGCCTCCAGGGAAATGGTTTCATATATCCAGACTATTAATTTAGCATCCAGTTTAATTAGCCTTGACAATGAGGCTTGATGTGACTTTGCTGAAAAGCAGATTTGAGGGGTCATTATCAGTATAGTCAGTTTTAAAGGAGTAACAAGAAAAAGGAACGGGTGTAGGATCAGGATAATGAACTGAAGCACTGTCATAGCAGCTTTTCAGGCAGTAGAACCCTTCCACTGAGATAACACAGCCAAATACTGCATTTGTATTAACCAAAATACTTATAACTCATACTTTCGATTGCCTTTTTTGCCTTGAGTTAATCTATGGTAATGATGGGAAGGTCACTGCAGCATAAAAAAGAGTCAGAGGTGGCCTTTGTAATGTCTAGAACCACTGTTGTGGCAAGGTGGCGGAGTGGCACAACCCAGACCTGGAAGACCCTAGAGATCTGGGCTCCACTGGGTAGTTCTGATCCTGCATGGCTGAATAGCCTTCAGAAAGGCACTTCTGTATAGGTCAGTTTTCTCATCAGCTATGTGGGTGTAACTCCTTCCTAGTAAAAAACTTTCAGCTCCACTGGTGGCAGTCTAAGAGCTGAGGATTGTCAGTCCTGCAATACAACAAGAGGGTGTGCCCACCATATTGTAGTTTCATTGCAGGCAGACACTGCACATAAAACAGCTCTGTGAAAGTAGTCAAAGACATCGGCCAGCAGCTTAGTGTTGAAGCTGATCTGAGTGATTTTCTTCTATAGCCATGTAAGAGCAACTAGAAAGATGACTCTAAGCAGTGTCAGCTGTATAACAATTCCCTTTCTGTCAAAGAACTGACTTCACATCTTTGATCTCTGATGCTGACAAGGCAAATCTGGATTCCTGTAGTCAGTTCCCCCTGGTACCCAAGTAAGGTCAATGCCATCACACTGAAGTTTTGTTGCATGGTTGCCTGCCAGGAAGAATGATACAGGAGACCTCTTCTAGTCTTTTGAGCTTCTAACTTGGGGGCCGTTCTGAACTCTTTTTGTCCTACAACACCCCAGATGACATTTCCTGCTTCACCCAGTGGGTTGAAGTAATAGTTATCACTGAAATACAAGGGTAGCTCACATGTTTCATTAATATGGTTTCCAGCTATCTACATCAGTTTCCTTCAGTCATGTTTACAAGCTTTCATTCTTGCTGAAGAAACTTACTTATTTACTTTTTACTTGCAAGAAACTTACTTATTTTCAAAGGAAGTTGCACAGCTAGGTTAATCTCATTACTTTGGCACATGGGGCTCTCAGTGTGGGATTGCAGTGTTTGTAACATGAGTTGAACCAGATACTCTTGAAGGACAAATGATCATCAGATTCATTGATAGTTAATTTGGGTGCAAGAAATTTCAGTGGGTTCTGGTATTACTGGTACAGATCCTCCACCTATGATCATTCCTTGCTAAATTCAACCACTCTTTCAAAGATTCTTGTTCACCACAATAATTTTAAATGTCTCACCATCAGCCCGAAATAAATTAAAAGCTTAGATCTTGTCTCGTGGCTTCTTTGTCTTCATGTTATGCTGCTTTTATGACCTCCCAATGCCTTCCCCAGCCCATTGCTGTGGTCAGCTTTTGTCTTTTCCTTATTTCCCACAGAAGACTCACTTCTACATGCTTAATCAGTATTGAACTACACTAGGTAAGTGCTTTGTCAGTACTTGACAAGATGCTTAAGAAAAGGAAATTAAAAATTTGAATTCTTTAAATCTTTCTGTACATCTTAATTGGAGTAAGTGAACTTTGCATTTTGTATATGTCTGCCATTCACCAGCTCTTAAACCATTGAGGATTTATTGCCAGGTTCCCTTGATGGCAAGCATGTCTCCCTTGAATGTTGTGGCAGGAGTTAAGATACAGCTTTGAGGATCAAGCAGTGATATTGAATAACAATAGTGCTATACATGATCAGAAGTATTTTTCCAGTCAGCAGCTCTTGGCAGCACAATGCCCTCTCTCATCATGCAATGCCTATGGATATAGAGGATACAAAGTCAGACTGTGCAGGAGCTGTTTAACAGAAGAACACTATGCACTTCACCAACCATAGGCGACAGTGGAAAGGGGAGCAGGGCATGGAAAGTCAGACTGAGAACAAAACATAGTTCTTAGATATAGATTCCGAATTTCATAACAGCTAAGCTCGTCATGCAAAGACCTGTTCAGTAAGAACAGTCCCCCTCAAAATGCATTACAGGAAGTGCTCTGACACAGAAAGAGTATCTGTCTATCCTATTTACCACATGGTAAATTGGATACAGCACAGCTTTTGATCCTTTTGCAGTAAGGAGACCCTGTGTTATAAGAGAAGTAATAAAGTAATGCCTGTGCAGAGATTTCTGATAAATCAGCTCTAGGGTAATGCAAAGTTATACTGCTGCTCAGAAGTGCGTCTCTTGGAAAGGCTATTGATCCAAGGGATGTGCAGGGGTGTAACACAATGTTCATACTTAGCAACAGGTTTCCACACATATACTACAGAAAAATATTTTGCCTCTACACCAGTGCTACATAAACTCTGTGAGAAAGGAGATGTGTGAGAAAGGGAGTCTCCTTGTTTTTTCTCTAAGTCTAGGCTGAAGTCTGTGACTGGAGTCCTCAGAGTCCTCAGAGGCACCATCCTTCATAACAAATGCTCCCAAATTCCTCTTATTATTTGAGTTTCCTCTTTCTACATGAGAGTAAGTCCGATACATTACATGCTCCTCCTGTTTCTCCCAAAGCTGGCCCAAGGTTGGAGGTGATGTGCAGAGTAATTGTGAGATGTCCTCTGATGATGATGGCAGCACATCCAGCTGGATGCTGTGGGGTTTCTCTGCCCTGCAAGGCTGTGTTGCAGTGATAACCCATCAGTGTGTTCTATCTCCTGCACAGGGAGTAAATGAGATGAACACCTAAAGGGGAGTTAATACGAGACATGTATCAGAAGATACTGCAGTTCCTTTACCAAGCAGTGACACTCCTGGACAGACAAACCTTCTTCACAGTGTAATCATCTTGAACCAGTGCTGTGAAATTTGTGCTTAGGACTTCTTTACTTAAACCAGCTGTGTCTGCTGTTCCAGTAAATGAGGACTGCTTTAACTGCTTGTGTGGAACAAGGCTATCCAAGACTGAAATACAAGTGTCCACAAAGAAATTTGCTTGAGCTTGTCTGAAGAGAGTTTATCTGTAGAGAAGTCTGCAGACAGGGACAGAGGGTAGCAAGTGATGGCTCTTGGAAGTCCTAGTGCAGTGTCTTTGCTGAGCTGTAACAGCTGGGTACCTCTGGGCAGAAGGGGAAAGAAACACATCTTGTGTGTACAAAATCCCACCAGGGCTCCCAGTCTCTGAAACCTCCATTTCTGTAAACTGGGCTTTACATGCAATTTTTAGTTTGTTGCTTATCATTACAGTGCATAAACAGCACACAGCAACAATTTCAGCCTGCCAACATCTGAGTACAGGAGGGCAGGACCTTTCGGTTGCAGTACAGGAATGCAGCCCCGGACCTATGCCTGTATCTTTACAAGAACATGTATCTCAGGTATCTTTAGGAGAGCAGCAGGGAGAGGAGAGAGAGCAGATGGTTTCCCAAGTACTGAAGCTTCTTTTCTCATGCATTTTCCATTAGTAACATTACCTGTTACCTTAGTGTATTTTAACTACTAGAAATTGAGAGAATGTAGCAATGAACTTAAAATGATGCTGACCAAAGATAAGGTGAATCAGCTGGAGCTAGTACAGCTAATGCAGAAAAGTACTTTCATCCTTTATTGCTATCATATGCTGTTGTCTCTCTGTGTGTGTATGTATTTTTAACGGCTTGGAGGTAGAATAAAACTAACTTCATTCCCTTGAAGAAAAATATTAACCATCTGTCACAGAAAGTATATGTTCAGCAATTGCATTCCACATCTATTTTCTTTGCTTTTTAAATTATTTATACAATTACACCACCCACAGCTTTGTGCCCCTTTGCACTCAATGAAAAAGTTTCTGTAGGGATAGGATTCACTCTTTTATCTCTGTCTCACTTACTGCATGTGGCAATTGAATGCATATAAAATACAGTGCAATAACAAAGAAATGACAATCAATAGTATGAGACAAACAAGATTCATGTAACATGAGTACCTCAGAGCAAACTAGAAAAGTGTTTATTTCTGGGTAGGGGGAGGTAAAACAGAGAACAATATAATGCACTAATAAAATGTGAAAATAGATCGTATTCCTAGGCTTACTGTTCTGATTAATTCCTAAGAAGAAAAGACACAAGTTTTCCTAATAATTTAAATACAGTCACAATGTTAGTTGCTTTTCCGTGATCAATTCAAAGTCTGATGGCCTGAATTTAAGAGAATGGTAGGATCTGCATATCCAGTGTCATAAATATGTGAATTAGGTGGTATTCAATCACTCTGCTGAACCACACTGATAAGCTAAAAAGATAAAGGCAATGAACCTGAGGCTGCACCTACTCCTTATAAATGCTGATAGTAAATTTCCCACTGGCTGTGATCTAAATCTGTGTTTGTCTATCAGGCTGGAGAAATTATTATTAAATTAATACTGTGTAAAAGAAATACTAAAAGGAAAAAAGAAATAGCAAAGACACAAGTTTTAACAGGAAATACAATTATTGCATATTACAGAAACAAGAAGTACGGTTCTTGAACTGTAAAATATCTGTACAGTTCACTCTTTAGCAGATTTCTAGAAAAATAAATCAATAAAATATTTAAATTTTCTCTCTGGGAATTTTCTTGTTGTATTAAAGAAAATTAAGACAAATAAGTAACATGACTCTGAGTCTTGAAAGTTTTCCCGGGTTCACAACAAAGCTTAGAGTGTTGCTGAAAAAAATACCCTTTGAAGTATATGCATTTCCCTCTACTTGTTCCAACCCTCTTCCAGATATGCTACTCTGGACTGAAACACTCTACTTTAAATTGATATTTCCCTGCACAGTAATAATTAAATGACAGTCTGAGTTAAAACAGCAATTCAAAACCAAGCATCAACATTCTGAATTGAAGTACTTTGGTTATTTTCAGAATGTTGTTTCGGAAAATGGAAATATTTTCTCAAAAAAGGATATTTTCCCAGGGGTGGACAGGACTTTAAATTGGAGAATGCTTTTTCCCAACACTAATTAATCTACTTGACTTTGGAATTCAAAAATGAAGTTGAGGCAAGTCTTTGGAAGACAGCTGAGTAGCTGTCAAAGCTGTCAAAGGAGAATGAACTCCACTGTATCTCTCCATCTGCACAGTATTATTTCATATTGTACATTTTCTGCTTTTTTCAAAGCTTTTTAGAGCAGGAACTGAAGCAGACTATACATCTGTGCAGTGTTAAGCATAAAGATATCCTGATTTCTACTGCAGTGGAAACAAGAATCAAAATGGTTTTGCCCAGTTCACTGTAATGTTTACTGAGCCAGTGCAGAGGGCTTCCACCCAGATCCATGGGAGATACCTGGGAATGCTCACTCTAGCCTGCCACTCTCAAGAAAGTACTAAGATCTTTTGCTGCTCTATGGCATGCTCCAGGCTGCTGCAGTCATAGCTATGTCACTCATTTGCCTCAGAGCACTGATGTCCAACATGTTTCAGCTCTTTCTTCAAGACCACCACTTCCCTATGCTGAGTCTGATTTTCTGCAAGTTTCATTAAGGTCAGAAAACCTCATTCTTCAAATAAACCCAGCCTCTTTGTAGCAGATTCAGAGCTGATACTAATCTTGCCAACTCTAGAAGCTCAGTTCTAATAACTGATCTGGTAAGTTTGACTCATCCTGCTCCAATTTCATAACTAAAGATTAAAAATTTAAACCTCACATGATGGTTTTCATTCAGAGGAGCCACTTGTTTCAGCTGGATACACTAAGGTTATGCCTGACACGAATAAAAACAGCAAGACAAGTTTGGTAATGAGTAGAAGCCCAAGCTGTGCTATGCTTAAGCTTACTGTCCCAGCCTCAGTGCTGACAGCTGACACTGGGATTACCCATGTAGTAAAAAATGCACAAGGGCTGACAGCTTAGAAATAAATATATAAAGAAACAAGTGACAGGCTAACTCAGCCCTTCCCAAACTGCATTGTCCTGTGTCTCACTTCTTTCTAGTCTTGCCCCAGCAAAGAGATGCAGGTAGCCTGGCATCCAGGAGCTTGGCTTTCCAACCTGTTCCCACGTCCTTCCCACAATGCTGTGCTGGGATCCACACCAGCCCTAGTCTACAGCACAAACAACAAGTGCACTTGCTTATTCTCTGCTCCTAAGCCCCTTAAACCTGGACATGCTGAAAGAAAAACACAGCCTATCTCCATATGTTGCACACTGTCATGCTTCACTGTTTGCTATAGCCAAGAAGCCAGTAGTGACTCCCTGCTGCACAGGAGAATGCAGATTTCACCTGGAATCATGCACATCTTACCTTCAGGTACTACCAGCTTGCAAGCTTTGGGCTCTCACAATATAAAATCACAAGTCTGAACCTTATTTTGACTTTTTATTAGTACTTGGTTGATGCTGGTAGCCAACTAGAAAATAAGACTCTTACCTTGGAATACAGTGAATAACAAATAGCTGAGCTATGAGGGGGCATAAACAGGACTGGAGATTGTTATCCTGACTCCCCTGAACTGCTGCCTTCAACGTGGGACTGGGGAGGTAAAGGGACTATGAATGTTCAGAAGTAATACTATTGGCTTTAAAATCATGTGAGAAATACCCAGAAGAATCAATTTGCTACCCTCTGCTTGCCTTTTGCAGCTGAATTCCTTAGGATTTGTGCTGAACACATTTTTCAGCAATTTTTGTGCAAAAATTAAATCCTTAATTATTCACCTGCCCATGTAACTCTAGTGGCTGAAGCTTTAGCAAAGCACAAATGGTCCTATAGCTTTTCAAGAAAACTGCAGCTCTTTGCTGGTTCATTTACCTTCGTTGTTGACTTCCTATCTTTAGAACTCTCCTTAGTTTTGTTCCATGTTCTCTGACCTTACATACCCTAAGTGCTTAAAGGTTCAACTCTATTTTTCCACCCTGGAGTTTGCTCTTCACTTGTCCTGCTCTCTGACACTTGCTTCCACTGTCTGTCAAAGTGCATCCTCTTATTAAATGTGCCTCTCAAATCTTCCTGTGTACAGTTATGCTAAACCCATTTCAGGACTCTTTCTATGTACTTTCATCTTTGCCTTCCAAACAAAGTGAATTTTACCTTCTTTGTTAGTTTCTTTTCCCTTTTTGTTTTATCCTCTGTATTTGTACAATTTTTCTAGGTTCAGGCAGTTCTGAACTCACTTGCACTTGTCTCTCACTAGGCATTTGCTGACCTTCTGAGTGGTAAAGCCACATTATTACATTGTCCATGCATGTGCTAAGGAGGAACCTCAAACCAGTTCACCCCTACCAGTTTGATGCCAGTGCCAGCAAGAGATGCCCAGAGACTGGAAAGGGATTGAAGGCCAGCAGGAGAGCACCTGAAGAGCAGCACAAAGGAATTTCAGCCACTTCAGCCAGTAAATCAGTTTCTCTGGGGCTCAACTAAAATGCTTTGATGCAAACACATGTAGTATGGTGAATAAAAAAACAAAAAAAAAAACCAAAAAAACAAAACAAGATAGAGACACTTGCATGCCTGCATGGCTACAATCTTACTGGTATCATGAAGATGTGGTGGGATGTCTTCTATGACTGAGTGGCAGGATACATGCTCTTCAGGAAGGACAGGCATGGGAGATGAGGAGGTGGTGTCATCCTCTATGTCAGTGACCAGCTGGAATTCATAGAGCTTTCCCTGGGATACCTGGGGAGCTGACCAAGAACTTATGGGTCAGGATTAAAGAGAGGGCAGGGACAGGGGACATTATAATCAGGGTCTGCTACAGGCTGCCTGATCAGGAATACAAAGAAGATGGGCCCAAGAAAGATCCTGTCTTCTCCCTTTTCCTAGAGAAGCTCATATCTCTAGCTTACATAATTCCACACGCATGTTTGCCATTAGCCACTGACAGTGGCTGTGTTCCACAGGAATGGGAGGAACTTGTTTTTTTCCGCTCTACCACTGCCCATTTCCTTATGAAAGTAAGGCAGGACTTTCCCTCCCAGGGCATGAGGGGAATGAAAGTCTTTTAATTTCCTTCACCCGCTAAGTTGGAGAAGTGTCAATTTAGTTTTCAGACAGTGTGTCAGACCAGCAAATAAATAAATAAGCAACAATGACCCCCTACAGCTTTCACAGGCCTGCACTCCATTATTTGATTTTTGAGGCTCCTGCTATAGCTAATTGAAAAGGTCTGGTTACAGTCTATTTCTAAGTGATCTGCATGACATACAAACTCTCTTGTGTATGTACAAGATAGTTTGTGCATTTTGAGTACAACATGGGCAGGGAATTTAAATGCTTATAACATGGCTGTGTATTCATAAGTGTTTAAAGAGAAACAGAGTCCCAGATGCCAATGTTACAGAAATGTAGTTGCATTTCTGAGACCCATTTTTTGTTTGAAATCCTTCTTGTTCATATGAACAAAATTTGATATTTTTTTACCCCCAAAACAATTTTCCTTTTTGTTTTTGTAGATTTCATGAACAATGGTTTTGCAAATAGCTAGAGATATGGTTATAGCATGTGATTATAACCAGCAGTATAAGCATGTCTGGAAGGATCATCACAGTTATAGTCACACCAGTCTTTTTCACTTGAAGGTGACAGATCCGCCAATGCGGTTCAGATGTCTGTGCCACCACAACTGCTTCGAAGTTAGGGGATCTGATTGCAGAGCACTTCACTATGGTGTGGGTGTGTCTGCCTGCAAGCTGTGCACTTTCTGGTGTGGGTTCAGGGCTCTGGCAGCAAGTGGTGCTGCAATGCAGCTGTGAGACAAAGCCTAAAAGCCTGGGGAGCATCCTGGGGAGATCAGAGGCTGGGAACTGCAGACACCCTCTTCCAGCTTTTTGGCTGTGCTGGATAGAGAAAATGGTAGTAACTTAAGAATTGAATTCTGCACCAAGCCTGTATCAGTTTAATAGTGAGAGGAAAGGTCACAGTATTGGTTTTCAGCAGCAAATATTGGTATTAAATACGTCTCAAAATGAAGATTTATTCTCTTAATTATGTGCTATATGAGCATGATGCAATATATTTGACTAATCGAGATCTTGATGAACTGACAGGCTATGGAACATGGAAATATATGCAGTTTATTGGATGAGGAGGTTAAAAGAGTGAGCCTGGAATAACTGAAATTTTATTGCATGTAAAGAATACAGCATTGGAGAATCCAACTGGCTCTCTTAACAGAAAACAGCATGTCTTGCTTCTGGAATTGGTACCAGAATAGAAATAAATAAAAGTTATTCCCAAGAAACTACAGAACAGTGTTCTTGAAGAAAGAGACCTAAATATGATACAGACAAAACAGGGTTCAGTACATTTTAAATTGGCTTAATCCAAGAAGCAGCATGGTGTCTCACAGTTAAGATGCAACTGACATGAGCTTCCATTATTTCTGTTGACAAAGTGTATCTGAAACCCTGCAAAGATCTGACAAACTTTTGTAGGCTTAGGTTTGTTCTGTACTTCTTGCTTTTAAACATTCTTTTTTCCTGAAAGTAGACAAAGAGAGAACACACACATATCTTTGTGTAAAAAGTCAAAGAGTTGGTAATGTTAAATATCATATCAGAATGCTTTTAATTAATAGGAAGGCTCGATCATCAGTGTCTTTTACCTGGATGAGGTGAGAGAAAAAATAAAAAGCCTTGAAGATTTTGAGAGAGGGTTTGGAAAACACAAGCAACATCAACACTGGTATATTATTTCATGAACAGGCTGTTCATTTCTACTCCCCATGCTGCTGTAATGTGCTGGGGACAGACCCTCAGTCTTATTGTAGAAGGCTCTGTTTTTCTGAAGCTGATGCAATCTCCAGGGAGCTGTCCTGACTTCAACCTGCAGAGGATCTGACATACTGTATTACAGAAGATGATATGGTTGATGTAAAGGCAACATACATTTATATCCTCACTGGTCATCTGCCTGTTCAGCAGCAGCAATGGCAGCATCAGGAAAGGTGGCTGCAAAATAAAGAC
The DNA here is from genome assembly GCA_002631895.1 of Agapornis roseicollis. Taxonomy (NCBI): domain Eukaryota; kingdom Metazoa; phylum Chordata; class Aves; order Psittaciformes; family Psittacidae; genus Agapornis; species Agapornis roseicollis. The sequence goes on from NDXB01020518.1 coordinate 50,256, forward strand.
ATTGGTGGCATTTGTTGCTATGGAAGATCCAGATGAAGCCTGAGTTCAAAGTTCCATAATAACAATTACTCTTCTTAGTAACATAGTTGGATTTCCTGCACTCAGGAGGCATCAGATTTAACTCTTTTATGTGGAATGTCCTTTTGCAAAGAAAAATTAAAATAAAATATAATACTGTTGCTTACTAACTAGCATACTGAAAAATAGCCCAGTTCATTCCACTTAATCTATAGTTATTTGTATGCCCTTTATCACTTCTTTGTCTTGATCCTGATCCTGGACTGAAAAATGGTAGTATAAATCCATTAATATGGAGTAGAAGCTGCTGTATTTTTATTTTTCAAGCTACTTAAAAGTCAGTATTAACTTCCTTCTCAAAAGAAGGCAATTTATCTAATTTTTGATAGAACCCATCACTTATTAGAGCATGAACAGTAAGTAGGCTAATATTTGGTATAGATAGAATAAGCATTTGTCTGGATTTTCTTGTTCTGTCTGGAAATTCTGTCTGGAGAGAATTTAAGAACTTTAGCATGTTTTCTAGGTTTTCTGGGTATCATCAGCCCTAATGCAGCAGCAGGTCTGATGACACTGATGAAATATCTACATCCTATCTAGCATACATGCTTTTTATTCAAGCAGAACAGATGCTACACAATGGGCATGCAGATACAGAATCATAGAATAGTTAGAGTTGGAAAGCACCTTAAGATCATCTAGTTCCAACCCCCCTAAGGAGAGCAATTTCTATGGGGCTGGCTCAAGATCTTCCTCTCTCTTTTGACCTGCTAAACTGAAGCATAATTTGTTGCTTCTTAACTTTTCTGTTAGAAAATAAATTTGATGGGTTCTTCTTCCAGTGGCCACATGGGGTTTTGGGACTCACTGAGAACATACAGTTTTTCTAGTTTCAGTATTGAGAGCAGCATAGCTCAGAGACCTTCATACTGCTTAGTGGGTGAACAGAAAGTTCTACATATGTGCATAGATCAGAATATAGGAAGTTTCCTAACTACAGCAGCTGCCCTTTCTGCCTAGAGTCCAACTGCAATATGAACAGAGTGTTTGCAAGTTTCATGTAGCTCCAGGCAGAGAAGTGCTATAAATTATGCCTAAACCCCTCAACATTCACGCAGTATATGTGAAGTCCAGTAAAGTCACTAAAAGAATTTCTGTTGATTTTCCCAGCTTCGGATTAAACCCAGTAATTCTACTGTGTGAATAAGGTTGCAGGAATGTGTGCTCCAAGTTACAAATAATGTGTCTTTTTCATGTAAAATCAATAATAACAAATGCTAAGACAGATAAGGGAAGAACTCACATTGGGATTACAAGGTGAATATACATTTCTTTTCACTCTCTCTGGCAGAAAATATATCAGTAGTTCCATGGCAAGGGACAGCTGGCTCATTGTGTCCCCCTTCATATTCTCAGTAGGGGAGAAGGTCTTCAGCTGGTTTTGGTAGCATCATGCTCTGCTGTACAGGATGGGCATTTGGAGCAGGCTGATACTGGGAGGAGACTGTATGGTGTTCTCCAGGAACTTGGGATGACATGCTTCTTAGCAGTGGGTAGTACAGGGGTGAAGGACAAGATGGTCAGCATTGAAACTGGGATGTTAATTTTGGGAAAATGAGTTCAAGATGGATGGGATAGTACACTGTCCTGCACCTCAGCAACCCTGTAGCACGATGGGATCATTAGTGTAAATACAGGCTTCAAAACTGATTCAAGGCATTAGAGAACTGTGCTGGAAATCATAAAATCATAGAATAGTTAGGGTTGGAAAGGACATGAAGATCATCTGGTTCCAATCCCCCTGCCAGAAGCAGGGACACCTCACACTAAACCAGGCCACCCAAGGCTTCATCCAACCTGGCCTTGAACACTGCCAGGGATGGAGCACTCACAACCTCCATGGACAACCCATTCCAGCATCTCACCACCCTAACAGGAAAGAATTTCTTCCTTATATCCAATCTAAACCTCTCCTGTTTAAGTTTGAACCTGTTACTCCTTGTCCTGTCACTACAGTCCCTAACGAAGAGTCCCTCCGCAGCACCCCTAGAGGCCCCCTTCAGATACTGGAAGGCTGCTCTGAGGTCATCACTCAGCCTTCTCTTCCCCAGGCTGAACAGCCCCAACTCTCTCAGCCTGTCTTTGCATGGGAGATGCTCCAGTGCCCTGATCATCTTCGTGGCTCTCCTCTGGACTCGTTCCAACAGCCTTGAATATAAAAGTCAAAGGAATTGAGATGCATGAACAGGCCAGAAGGCAGCACAGATATCCCATACTTGAGGTAGCTTTAAATACACTACCGGGGATATCACACATGATGTGTGCATATAGCTGCCTGATCAGAAACCGTTGGCTGCCTTCAGAGTTGTGATTACATAACCAGAATGGTACTCTTATCTTCTGAAAGTGCATTACAGACCAGCACCATTTTCCTTGTAGTGTTCTGCAACCTGACAAAGTATTTAAAACCTGGAATATGAATCCACTATGAATCATTATGAATATATATGAATCATTATGAATTATGAATGAATGTGAAGCTGGATGATGACTTTTCATAATCCATACAATCATCTGCTCTATGACTACTCAAAAGTTCATTTGGCCTTGGTTTGGTGCTCTCAGGGAAACAAAGTGTCCCAGCTCTTATATATAACAGCCTGGGCAGTTCATCTGCCAGCAATTGTCTCCAAACAATCATACTTAATACCTACAGGTGAACCTGTTCCTCAAAAATTTGGTGGATCCTCAGTTTTATCCTGTGCAGGTGACTCAAAGGGAAATTGCTATATTGTGTAAACCATCTTTCAACCCAAAGAGTAAGAATCGTGGTTTTACAATAAATGTAACAAGCTTCTAATTTATGCAAGCCACGATTTTCATATTTATGCAGGCAGGAGGCTTTTCTGATGACAAGAAAGAAGTAAGGTTATTTCAAGTTTGGCTTATGAAATAAATAACACAACTTTCTTGTGTTTTCTTGGCCAATAAGGGAAAGTTAAAGATTTCACTCTTTCTTCACTGTGTAATTCTACCTTGCTGCTGCCAGTATCTTAGTGGTCTATTGGCTGGATCTTGCTACCTGTTGTTTTTAAAGAAGTATTCTTACTTTGTTAGGGCAAACATGAAAAACTGCTTTTAAAGACCTTTTTAAAGTTTTATGATCTTTCAAAAAAATTTTAGATGTTTATCAAGCTCCAAGACAGCTGGAATTAAAGTGACAGTATTCTCTCTGTGTTTCTGAGAGTGAATCAATCTGTGGCAAGTGAAGTTTTCAGTGATCTTTGGAAAGAGACAGAGAAAGCCCCTAGGTGAATCAGTGTGCAAAATTGTGACATTTTATTTTTTACTTTAATTCAAACTGGGAGACCATGTGATACCTACAAGTGAGTTTCTTAATGTCAAATCCTAGAGGTGAACTTATGTGATGGAGAGTCTTGTATCTGGGGTCATCTGTCCAAAACTGGGACTTCAAGAATATGACTGGGTGACTCCAAGGTATGTGGTGCTAATTCTGCAATTTTGTCCTTGATGCACTGACTTACAAATTAAAACCCAACTGCTTAACTTTCTGTTCCCTCCAGTGCTTAAATTTCCTTGTGGAAGGGGCAGAAGAGACTAACGAACTGAAGTAGCAGACCTTGTGGTATTCCACTCTTCCTTCAGTGGCCTTGCCAGAAGCATCATTCCTTCTGCAAATCTGTCCTTTACTGCTCTTTCTTGCAAGTAAGGAGCATGGTGAAATTCATGGAGAATCAGGTAGTTCACTGGGAGACAATTAATAGATACTATTAAATAAAGGAAATTAAGCTGCATATGTTTGTCCTTCTCCCTGTCATTTGCTTCACAGGAGTGGAATCAATATAAGGGTGAAGCAATAAAATTGGAACAGTATCCTAACCTTCAGACTTCACATTTCCCTAGCAGAGATTAATGGGAATCACATTCCCTCTGTACACAGAACAGAAACAGACAATCATGCATGTGCCTCTAAAGTGTGGGTGCTTCTTCCAACAGAATGGGAATTAACAACAAATTTTAAAAAGCCATGAATTGCAGTACCTTTCATGCGTTATCTCTGCAGAATTCATCCCCTCTTCCCCTTATTCAATGTAAATAAACTATTTAAGTCCAAAGATACAAGGAGTTTACTGCAAAATCTGGATGGTTCTTTGTGGTCCGTCTCTCCTCATTCTGAAATCCTTATCAGGAAAGTGGAGAAAATACCCCAGGAGATTATATCATAAGTAGAAGCCATGTAACAGTCTGTGAGGTTAACAGATGCGAGGATGGGAAGACCATGCCTATTACATTAAATAAAAATGAAAGTCAATCTTTAAAGTCATATTTTTGAGAGCAGCAAAAAGACTGAAATGGGAAAATGAACACGAAGATGGTGCCCTGAAATCCTCAAAACACTGTGGATCTCATTTTTCTTTATATTATCATCATAAACTGAAAAGGAAAGAGAAAAGAAGTCTGTATTGGACAATACATATTTCCCCAGCAAATTCCACACCTGCGAACCTTGAATATGTAATATTTAGTTCAAGCAAGTTTTATAAGTGTCCAAAAGAACAGTTAGGTTTGTAAAAGCACTCATGTCTTCCTTCTGCTACTTTTCATTACATTTACTGTAGGTCCGAGGTCTGTCAAGAATTGATTTGTCAACAAGAAGAGAAGAACACGGTCCATTAAATCACCAGGAATAAAACTGGCAAGTATTGACCTGTCAGAGATAATATGGTGAGAGGTAGAAGAGATGAATAACAATATACTTAGATGCCAGATGAGCATTTTGTGGGAATTTGTGTCTTTGTGTTTTGTTGTTTCTTTGTGAGCTGAAAAAAGACAATACAAAATGCTCTCAGAACTCAAGTAAGTGTTTTCTCTACCTTACCAAAGCACAGCCAAAGAAGATAACGTAAGAAGAAAACAAAGGTTATTAAAATTGGAATCTATAAATCCACAAACAACTCTGACAGAAAGAATAAGTCAATGACTTTCTCATAAGCTATGAGTGTATGGTTTGGCTTTTACAAGCTACCACTCATATTGCTAGCCCTATTTCCAGGTGGTCCCTTGCACTCTGCCTGTCAATAACATGTGTGGAGGTCAAATCTACTGCCTGTGTGGAGGTCAAATTTATTCAGGTTGAGTGATCTTTGGAGCTTACCTTGGGCATTTGTGGCATACTGACATCCTAATCCATGACTTAAGTGCTGAATCTTAATTATAAATGTACCAATGATGCTTGTTAAAGTGTCATCCTGTGACTAACAAAAATATATAGCATGTTAGGAAAGAGCACTTTATAACATGATAAATACAAATGTGGCATAAAAAAAGTGGAAAATAGTAAGGGCAAAAGAGAGAAAATAATGAGGAAAGTAACAGTTTATACTGTCTAGGATACTGCAGAGTACATCTATTATTTATTTGATTGCTCATCGTCCTCCCATTCATCCCTTTTGTTCTCAGAATTTACTTGTTGCATACTTGAAAATTTTGGGCACAACAAGTATTTCTATGCTGTCTTTTTGTCCCAGTGTATAAAACCAGCCTTGACTGGAGTTTGTAAGTCCTGGTACAGTACAAATAACTGATGAACTGTAATAAATAGAAATAGCCTTAAAACATAGTAAGAACTAGGGAAACTGGGTGACAGATCTGACAGCATAAGGAAAAAAGACTGTAAAGACTCTCAACTGATGCAGCTGTGGTCAGATGTGGTGCGGATGTAGCATCCTTACCACTTGCAGATGTATGTGCTGCTCAGGTATATTGACATTTTGTCTACACCACAGCCAATCCGCATGAGAGACAATGGAGGAGGGAACCTACTTAGTAAGGTTCCATGGGATATAGCCTTAGAGGGCAGGGGGGTCCAAGACTGCTGGATGATATTCAAGGATCACCTCGTCCAAGCTCAGGAGTGTTGCATCCCAACTACAAGGAAGTGCAGCAGGAGGGCCAGGAGACCTCCTTGGATGGACAAGGAGCTGCTGAGAATAATTCGAAGGAAGAAAGAGGCTTATAAAAGGTGGAAGCAAGGACAGGCGGCCTGGGACGAATACAGGGATGTTGCCCGGGAAGCTAGGGAACATGTAAGGAAAGCTAAGGCTCAGTTAGAATTAAACCTAGCAAGGGATGTTAAGGATAACAAGAAGGGATTCTACAGGTACATTGCAAATAAAAGATGGACCAGGAACAACTTAGGCCCCCTCCGGAAGCTATCGGGTGAACTGGCTATGCAGGATTTGGAGAAGGCTGAGGTTCTGAACGACTTCTTTGCCTCAGCCTTCAACGGGAAAGACTCTGACTGCACCAACCAAGTCTTGGAAGTCAGACGCAGGGACTGTGAGAATAAAGACCTTGGGCCCACTGTAGGAGAGGATCTGGTTCAAGAACATCTTAAGAACCTTAAAATGCACAAGTCCATGGGACCTGATGAAATCCATCCGCAGGTCCTGAAGGAGCTGGCGAGTGAAGTTGCTAAGCCACTGTCCATCATGTTTGGAACATTGTGGCAATCAGGTGAAGTTCCCGACAACTGGAAAAGAGGAAATATAACCCCCATTTTCAAGAAGGGGAAAATGGATGACCCAGGGAATTACAGACCAGTCATTCTCACCTCTGTGCCTGGCAACATCTTGGAGCAGATTCTCCTGGAAGGCATGCTAAGGCACATGAAAACCAATGAGGTGCTTGGGGACAGCCAGCATGGGTTCACTAAGGGGAAATCCTGCTTCGCCAATTTGGTGGCCTTCTACGATGGGACTACGGAACTGATGACATGGGGTAGAGCAGTTGATGTCATCTACCTGGACTTGTGCAAAGCGTTCAACACTGTCCCACACAACATCCTTGTTTCTAAATTGGAGAGACATCAATTTGATAGGTGGGGCACTCCGTGGATAAAGAACTGGCTGGATGGCCGCACACAAAGAATTGTGGTCAATGGCTCAGTGTCTGGCTGGAGACCAGTAATGAGTGGTGTTCCTCAGGGATCAGTGTTGGGACTGGTCTTGTTCAACATCTTTGTTGCTGACATGGATAGTGGGATTGAGTGCGCTCTCAGCAAGTTTGCCGATGACACCAAGCTGTGTGGTTGGATGGATACACTGGAGGGCAGGAATGCCATCCAGAGGGACCTTGATACGCTTGTGAGGTGGGCTGATGCCAACCTCATGAAGTTTAACCATGGCAAGTGCAAGGTCCTCCACCTGGGTGGGAGCAATCCCAGGCACAGCTACAGGTTGGGCAGAGAAGAGATTCAGAGCAGCCCTGTGGAGAAGGACTTGAGAAAATGACCATGAACCGGCTTCAGTGTGCTCTTGCAGCCCAGAAAGCAACCGTATCCTGGGCTGCATTAAAAGGATCGTGACCAGCAGGTCAAAGGAGGTGATCCTGCCCCTCTACTCTGCTCTCGTGAGACCTCACCTGGAGTATTGTGTGCAGTTCTGGTGTCCTCAACATAAAAAAGACATGGAGCTGCTGGAACAAGTCCAGAGGAGGCCACAAGGATGATCAGGGCACTGGAGCATCTCCCATATGAAGACAGGCTGGGAAAGTTGGGACTGTTCAGTCTGGAGAAGAGCAGGCTGCATGGAGACCTCATAGCAGCCTTCCAGTATCTGAAGGGGAACTATAGGGATGCTGGGGAGGGACTCTTCAATAGGGGCTGTAGTGACAGGACAAGGGGTAATGGGTTCAAACTTAAACAAGGGAAGTTTAGATTGGATATAATGAAGAAATTCTTTCCTGTAAGGGTGGTGAGGCACTGGAATGTGTTGCCCAGAGAAGCTGTGAATGCTCCATCCCTGGCGGTGTTCAAGGCCATGTTGGACCAAGCCACAGGTAATATGGTTTAGTGTGAGGTGTCCCTGCTTATGGCACGGGGGTTGGAACCAGATGATCTTCAGGTCCNCATGTTGGACCAAGCCACAGGTAATATGGTTTAGTGTGAGGTGTCCCTGCTTATGGCACGGGGGTTGGAACCAGATGATCTTCATGTCCTTTCCAACCCTAACTATTCTATTATTCTATGATTCTACTTGGAAAGTGTAATGTGCTTAAGGTGTCAGCCTGGTGAATAAATACATGGCAAACATTTATTAACATGACAAGACAGAAAACTGATGCTGGTTTGTTTGAGTTTGCATTTTCAGCATTTAATATTTCTGAATGTGTAGTATGTCTCTTCTGTATAGTTTTTTCTGTATTAAAATTTGAGTAAATGACAGGCAGAGTTTGTTTTGTGCTTTTGGTCCCACATGACTTAAATCTAGGCTCCGTAAACTGTCTGATGGAAAACAGGGAGAGGACAAGAGCCTGGAAGGCCCAGTTCAGACGCAGATCTCAATTAAATAGATGGTGTCAAAAGTTAAGAACCTAACAGGATAAACTCATCTCTTCACCACTTTAGGGTAGCTTAAATTTGTATTAATCTTTATGCGTTTCCTAATAGCATCAGAAAGAAGAAACCCTACAAACTCTGAAGAAAAACTAGAATTTCCATGACACTTGCTCCTTTAGGTTGTTGGGCAGCATGAACTTCCTTTCTGACCTCTTCACATATATCCTGCCTGTAGAGACGCTTACTCATCTAGATAAAGCTGCTCCAAATATGTGCTGTAGACTTCCATGGTGCAGTATGCACTAAAATGCTCTTAAATACTTTTAATTACCATCCTCTGTGCAATCAGAAATAGGTCAATTCAAGACATTCTACTTAGTTAAGCTAGAGGGAATGCATATGCAAGAGTTATGACTTTAGATGCCATTCTGTAATATAGACTCCATGGACATCTATGACATTTTCTAAGAGATGAATGAGATAATGAATGTAAACAGTCATTATATTGCAAGGTAATTAATTATTTTGCCAGCTTTGGGGGTTTTGCCAGTTAGACAACTATTTATTATAATGAGAAATTGAAGAAACAAATATATAAATTCATGAAACATTACTGTTTTCTAATTAAACTATAATAGGGCACAAATAACTGTGATGTGTTTTTTATTGCTATAAAACTAAATGTGATCTATTAAAATAAAGTTTGCTGATTTTAAGTGCATTTACATTTGTGGGGTTTGTATTTCAGAACTGATAAGTAATGGTCTTTCTATTTTCCAAATATTTGTGAAGTTACTGAAGTCAATATGAAGAACCTTCTGTATAATTTTATGTATCAAAAATATAGATTGGTGTGTCTCATAGTCAATGTCTCATGTTGGAATTAATATCAGGATGGTAAAATAAGTAGAATGATCTTGGCTTAATAAGAGGACTCTCATAGGTCAACAGTTTATGCACTTTCAACAAGAACCTAGGAAAAATTCCTGACAACAAATCTGTAGTGGATTATGGATGAACTGACACAATGCCACATATTCAGAATTCATCTTTTAAAAAGTTACAGATTATTAAGGAAAAAAAAAGTACAACAAAATTTTTGAGGCTTTAGTTAAAGAGAGAAAAAGCCATGCTTCATAATTATGAAAATGTAGGGATTCCTAATTTCCTAAACCAAACCTCTCACTGACATAATGAAGAAAACCTATGAAGTTGTGAAACATCCCTTCCCAACATAGATGCCTCCCTTTTTATACTTCTCAGTGAAGACTCTTCACTGGTTTTCTTTTAATCTTACTCTGCACTAAATGTGTCCACATATGGAGCTACTCTGGAAAATGCTATAAATTTACACTCTCCTTTTATCCCAAATATCTTTCAAGTGAAGACAAACCCCAGGACAAAGACATGGCTCTTTTCCCCCATGAATCACAACGGAAAAGCCTGCTAACTCCACTAACCAGACACCTACACTCTCCAGGCTCACTGTCTGCTTTCTTAACTGCCCACAGAGAAAGACTTCCTCACTTTTACAAAATAGTTTTGGGGTAAACATCCTGTTTCAGCTCCTGCCACAGCAAACTGCTTCCTTGGTAATTTATTGTAAGATCAGGTGCTGATCATAATTGTAGGTATCTTTCTTTTACTATGAATATGTAATGGTCTAGAGATGTGCTAAAACTACTTTGTTTCATCATGAGACTTGATGTGCTGGTTGTGAAATTCGCCCTGTTACACTGGACTTCAAAACCCTGAAAGGAAGTCTATGGACATGTTTGAACATTTACATTCATACCTATTTTTATCTTTTCAAAAAAGAAGGATGGCTCTTGATGTCAGCACTTGCAAATCATATGTGACATACCAGTGTCATGCAGTTGCAAGCTGAATTGAGTCAAACCTTCAGGATGCAGAGATTTCAGAGGAATCTGTGTACACAGAAGTATGACAGTGTTTCTCTTGCATGCCCATGACATCACTCCTTGCATTCCTATTCCTCTATACACATATGTTGCCTCTTAGAGAAGAGATATGAGGGGAAAACTCTGTGTTCTGTGTTACGTTCCTTTGCTTCCCAGAGTGAGAAACCTTGTGGACTGGAGCCCGATTCCCTCCCATAACTACCGTATAGGAGAAAGGATGGAATATTTGACATAAGCACAGGTCTAATGTACCCAAATTCATTGCTTAGCATCTTCCCCAGTGGAGTGGGTTCAGAAGATAATGATGGAAAACTGCCTCTACCACCACTAGACTTATGGACTTCCAAAAGATTGTGTCTCAATCCTTATCAACAGGTATATACAATCACTGGTGAACAAGGTGCATGACAGTACAAGGTACAAATAACTGAATTGTTTGGGGTTTTCTCAACTGCTGGCAATCATCTTTCTGCTATTTTTTACAGATGAGTGAGCAGTCCTGTGTGTCTTGTGGGCAAATGTGGAGTCTAGAGTTCATTCAGTGCCTTATGAATTGCAGTTTCACACTGCACCGCAGTCCCTGACCCCACCAGGAATTCCTGTCATGGGTCCTGCACTTCTCCCACATGCACTACCAGTCCTCCAGGTCTGCAAAGGCAGGCTGATAAAGGTGCAACAGATACACCACTGGTATCCCAAGTACGCTAACAGAACTACTCCTCACCTCTAGCTCCTGCAGCCTCGAGCATGCTCTCCTGGTGGGGATCACTCTAAAAACTCACATGCTGCCCTTTCTGAGGAGACCAGGTTTCTGTCTCCTTGCTGTGTCCCTGAGGGGCACAAGGGCTGTCTTCTCCACCATCTCCTGTGAGGAATTTGATTTCCACCTCCAGCTTCTTCCTGAGGTACTTGCAGAGCTTTTACGGGATATGGCCTCCAAGTCTCTTCCTCTGATATGTCCAAAAGGACTTTATCACCATTTCCTTGTCTCCTCTTGTACCCCAAATGGTACAGCTTTCCTTATTTTCCTGTCTCAGCAGTGTTCCCACAGAGAAACAGCTTTTCTTCTGATCTCCTTCTGTCTTTTTTTTTTTTCCCCCAAATGTCATAAAATTACAGCCTGGAACTCATTGAACNAAATGGACAGCTTTCCTTATTTTCCTGTCTCAGCAGGTGTTCCCACAGAGAAACAGCTTTTCTTCTGATCTCCTTCTGTCTTTTTTTTTTTCCCCCAAATGTCATAAAATTACAGCCTGGAACTCATTGAACAGAGTACCAGTGTTAAAAAGTTAATAAGAGTCAAAAAAGGGCTGCATAAACACACATAATTTATATGGACATCAAACCCACTCAACGTTATCAAAGTGAGCAACCAAACAAATAAATGAAGCTCATTGCCAAACAAAGCCCACACAAACACTCAAGACATAACAACTCTGGTATTTCAGGATTTAAATTTATCTCCAACTAACCGAGATTAGAATGAGACCTAAAGCAGAGGGCAGACAATCCCACATCTGCCTAATACGAAGTTTCTTGAACCCTCCTCTGTATGTTAAACTCCAAAGATAGGATACTGAACCAAAGAGATTTGTCCTTGCCATCAATGCTATATTGCTCTGAAGGGACACTTTGTTGCTTGTTGCTTTGACGCTTGTTACTTATCTTTTCCTGGTTTTTCATGAGATACTCAAGCACTGTAGCTTCTCTGTCTTCCTCCCATAGCCCTCCCCATCCCCTCTAATCTCCACAGGGGTTTCTATATTAGTCTGAGTGGCTGGATAGGTCTCAATCTCCATATGGGGGGATTAGACTGAATTTATCCTCTTAAATCAGCAACAACTTCCTCACAAAATCCTCTCCCTAGCTTCTCCTTTGGCCCAGTACTTGTCTTCACTTCAGCCCCGTCCCTTTCAGGAAGCCAGGGGGGAAAAAAGGAAGAAACTGTGAATCCCAGTGTCAATGCTCATGTCCTGGGGAGAGGATCTGCCGCGCTGGGGTCCCGCAGAACGGGAGGGAGCCGAGGCCAGCCCCTGGGCGGGGAGCGTGCAGGAATGAGCAGGGTGTCACTGCTGAGGAAGGGGTGACACCCCGCCGCGCGGTGCTCAAGGGATCCCGGCTGTCCAACCCGCGGGCAAGATCGGCCTGACGAGGGAGCACCACCGGTACCGGGGTTACCGGGGAGGGGAAGCTCCGGCAGTCACTGAGCGAAGGAGTGGGGCTGGGGCCGGGTCCGCGGCGCCCCGAGGGGAGGTGCCTAGCTGTGCCCAGCGCCGCCGAGGCGGTAATCCCATCAAAGGGCTGGACCCAGCCTCCTCCTCCCTTCTCTTCCCTCCCTTCCCTTTTCGCTTCCTTCCCTCCCCGACGCTGCCCGGCGCGGGTGCAAGCTCCGCCGCTCCACTCTGCTCCGCGCCGGCCCCAGCTCCCAGCTCGGGCGCCGGCGGGACAAGCGGCACACATGGAGGTGCCGGGCCGCTGCCGCCACCGCTACCGCTGCCTCGCCTCTCTGCTGCTCCTGGCTTCGTGCCTCGGGTCCGCGGCGGTGCCGCGGAGGAGCATCCCCCGCCGGCAAGGTAGGGTGGATGGAGGTACAGGGTGGGAGATGCTCTCTTTCTGCACCGCGCTTGCACCTAGCAAAGTTTCGCGTCCCTTCAAAACTGGCGTCCTCGCGGGCTACAGGGTCCACCGCCGGGGCTCCGCGGCGGGCAGTGGTGGGTCCCATCGTGTGGGAGATGAACTCGCCCGTGAGCTCCGGGCGCATTCAGCCCGCAGCATGTCCGGCCCCCGGGGGGAGCGCCGCTCGCTGCCCTTCTCTGCAGCGCCTGGTTTGTCCTCCCGGGGGTGAGAGAGGATGCCTAGGCAGTAGCAGGGGATGTGCCACAGAAAGCGGTGAAGTTGCAGAACCAGCGAACGATCCATTTTCTCCGGCATTTAACACCCATGCCGGTGGTTTCGCCCAAGTTACAGACCCGGACCCGACCGCCGCTACTGCGGAAGGGATTGGCAAAATTTTTTTCATTTCCCCCCCCCCCCCCTGAGGCCCATTCTTCTGGTGCTTCGTGGGCNTAACACCCATGCCGGTGGTTTCGCCCAAGTTACAGACCCGGACCCGACCGCCGCTACTGCGGAAGGGATTGGCAAAATTTTTTTCATTTCCCCCCCCCCCCGCTGAAGCCCATGCTTCTGGTGCTGCGTGAGCTGAGTTAGGTGAACCTCTTTGCCAATCAAAGGTTTCTTGTCTCCAGGGCTGTGATTTTGCTGTGACATTTATGTGTGTGTGGTAGCCAGTAACACAATACATACAGTAGTAAATATGAAAGAAAAATGGTTAGGGAAGCAATAATTTAATAAGAAAAAAATTTACTTATTGTGTACCAGGCATGATGTAGGGTGGTCCAAGTTCTGCTTCTGACTGAGTGCTACCTGTGAGCTGTGGGAGTTCCACGGCTGTCACAGGGTTTTGCACCTTGATCAGGGTCGTCTTATGTGGTCCTTAGTGGTTGGAAGTTAAAAATCTGGACTCTGAGCAGCTTTTACAGCCTCTGCAACCTGCAGCGTGTGAAGCAGTAAGGTAAAATATAAACAATTAAATGGGACGCAGTGTGTGGTGAAGTTTGGCATTTTGCATACTTGAAAAATTGTGGTTCTAAAAGGACATAGTGATGCCCAAGACTGTCACAGACACTGGGAGTATCCTGGAGTCTTCACCTCTGAGTTCACTGTGATCAGATCAATGGAAAACATACCAGTTTAGTAAATTCTGCCTCAGCTCACAGAGTGTTTACAGCTTCAGACCCATTTTGTAAATATTTCACAGTGATACAAGTTTTGTATTGCTGCTTTTTAGAATCAGTGTTGTACATTCTTTTGCTTTTATGAGAAAACAAAAACAAAACCAATAAATGCCTATACAGTTGGAAGCTTAATACTTAAATACAGCCTGAACATAAAGCCCTTACTGGACAGATGGCTAATTTTACTGATCTGACCTTGTTTCTTAAGGATCTAGTTCCATGCTCCTTGGTTGTCATAATAGCTACCATTAAGTACTTGAGGAAATTAGGCAGACTGTAGTTGTGAATGAGACAATCTGTAGTTTATGTTAAAATACTATATATGTGAAGTTTGGGATGGAAATGTGTAGATATCTGTAAATATTCCTCTACATGCTGGTGTATTTGTTTCCCCTAATCAGAGCAGAATGTCAGATCTAGATTAATTGTATCTCCATGCATTAAATTAAAACAGTTTAAAGCTTGGGAACAAGTTTTTTGTAGTATTGTCGAGGAGGTGAATTAGTACACTAATACTGTCTTCACCTTTTATTAGCTACATGGTTTATGTTATTTTTGAGGGTTTTTTTAATAACTAATATTATTTCAGGTTCACTTACTTATTGTTCTTTTTATCCTTCTTTTGCTGTATAAGATTTATATGGGAACATTTTTTTCAGAGTCTGTGCAAATATTTGAAAATCCACTTGCACCAGGCTTTGAAGAGGGAAGTTTCCCAGACAATTTATGTGCAGCCACCTATGATTTGAAATCCATCTGCATTGTGCCAAGGGCTCTTGGTATGTGGGCTTCTGCGAATCTCATGACTGGGTCCCTACTGTAAAATGTTACTGTCAAAACACTGAGAACAGGTATAGTTCCAAGTAGGTAGCTCATACAAACAAGGCAGTCTACCTTGTTCTGCAGAGTATCACATGCTGGGCAGTTAAAAGTGAAAAGAAACTTTATTTACTCACACATCCAAAAGCAATGGGTGAAGAAGAAATAGCATAATTAAAAGTTCCTTAAGATTCCCCCCTCCCACCCTCCCCCTGTCACTTTGCCCTTTTAATATCAATAGAATTGAGACTTGTACAGGAATTGTAACTAAGGTGAAAACAAGAGGTTATATCAAGAAAGAAGTGATAAGTGATAAAACCAGTTCATCTTCAGTACAAGAATCTGACTGGGAGGTCCTGTTGGTCAAAATTAAAAAGATTGTCAAATGCATCTTCATTTTCCCAAGGTTTTTTTTTTTGTTCAGGGTTCAGATTACAAAGATCAGTTTTGCAATCCCAAGAAATAAGTAGAGAGAGAAAGCTGATTGCAAAGTAAAAAATAAAAATACAAGGTCAAGTGACCATAAATGCAGCTTCTTAAATTAAACTTCAGGGGGAAAAGCTGTCATGCTCAAATTTGAAACATCCTGATGACTGCTAAACTCATTTGAACATTTATTTACAGTTACATGATACACTTGCTGGCAACAAGGAAATGGGATAAAACAAATCCTTAGGCACTGTGTGGTGAATAGTGTAGTTGGGAACAGATTCGACTGGGATTCTCTAAATCTTGTACTCTCAGAAGCTGGCACTAGTTCTGCTGCTTTCACATTATTTTCTTGCTTTAGCCTTCTGCAAAGATGCAGGTTTTCACTGCTTCTTCTTCAACTTCCAATCACTTGATTGAAGGCTGCAAAGTCTAAACCAAGCCCCCAGTGTGTCATACTACTACTAATATAAACAGAATAATAATTGAATTTTAATGGTTCTGTGATTTTAGAGAATTACAGGGCAAAGATCTGACCGCTTAGTTAATTTTCCATATATGCTCATCGCATGAACTTGTTGCACCATATTGCATTGTTACTTTCTCAGTAAAAGTGTCAAGTTCCAGTGTCCTGTAGAATATTAAAACTGTTGAGTTGGTCTGCACAGAGAAAATAAAATATTTGTACCTGATGCCTAGGAAACCTTTATTATTATTATTATGCTTGCCAACTAATATAAATAAATAATTGGGTTGTATTGTATTTGTTTCCCAGATGTCCATAACAGTAGACATCACTGGCTTTGTGTGTAAATGCTAAAGGAAATATACCGGTTAGAGTCTGAAGACTTTACAAGAGTGTAGCACTCAATATCAGGGCCAGGTTTTTGAAAGGGCCCATATCCCTGGTCAGCACTACAGTAAATGACTTTTTTTTTCCAAAGAACTTGGCACTGTGATACTTAAATTCTTTAGAAAATCTGGCTATGTAGTAAGAGCTGCTGTATATGGAACACTTTTGAAAGTCTAGTCCTATTTAGGTATCAAAATACCTTGAAAATCAGGCCTACAGGTATGGAAAATGTAATAATCTTTGGCAAAAGAAAGTGCTTTCTTGATCTTTTAAAAATTACTCTCTTTTTGGAGCAACAGTAGAATGAGTTGTAATTCACTGTCATAATAAACCCCACATGGAAAGCTTGCAGGGTGAGGTTTATCTGCTGCTGAATGTGAGGTGTCTGAGGAAAGGAATGAGTCTGAATCTGAATGATTCCTAGTGCAAGGGCATCAGAGCTGGCAGGGACAGTGCACATCTGTGAGCTAAAACTAATAAAAAAGATGTGAATAATTTATGTGGAGGAAGAATAATATCATTCTTTTATTGTTTCAGACATATGCCAAAGCTGGGACTATAAGACTACATTGTTCTTGTGTCTCCTATGACAGTAAAATCAATCAAGCACAGATAATATATGTATTTGCTGTTTATTGCATTTGAGTGTAAGTTGTGTCACAACACTGTGTGACATTTTCATTTTGATTGGACCTGCTTTAGTACCTATGGGATCTGTACTTTGGTAAATCCTGCTAGCTCTCATCAATCCCATTACCACCTTATTCAAGAATAAGCATTCCCCTAATACCCTCTGGGGCAGCAATGAGAATGCACTGAATTATTTCACTTGAGCATATTACTTAGCATGACACTGTTAATCACTCATTTTGTAGCATTTTTTCTGACTTTAGTTTGTCTTACTTTTAGCAAAATTTATTACTTTCTATCCTGAAATTGCTGTCTTCTTCTGTAAAAAGAAACATTTGGTAAATATTTTACTTGAACACCATTTGCCGATGCAACCTCTAAAACTACTAGGGAGACTTCCACCAGTGTTCAGAAAGGTAAAATTAGTCAAAGTATTTTTAAAAACTGGTGGACATATATGTATACCAGATACAGGAGTTCCCAGTGATGCTTTGGAGAAGAAAGGTTGGTTGTTTTGGAGTTAAGGCACTTTCCAGCCTTTGGAAATATGTTTGTTTTGAGGCTGTCACAGATTTGCTTTGAGGGTTTACCAATCCTTTCCTGGCCAGATTTTCAGTTTTTGAAGTGGGGTTACAATGCTTTTATCCTTTTCCAATCAAGACATGTTAGACAGTAACAGGACTTCTTTAGGGTGCTCATAACAGCTATACGCCTATTTTAACCAAGACTAGTAGGCATTGCTTTAGTAATAATAGGTGAGTGAATGCCTCCATATCTTAGATCATGCCTTGTATCTTCCCTGGTAGATACACAGTGACACTGGACTAGACACAGCACAGCACTGTGTACAGTTTGTTATGAGTGAGCACATCCAAAAATCAGATTCACCTTCTTAGACTTATTGGCAGGGATTTGTAGTGTCTGTCACCCAAAAGATATCCTTAAAAAGTAGGAGAGTACTCTGCTGTCATAAAACATAAAATTTCAGTGGATAGCATCTCTTCAGTGTCCCACAAACTCATCAGTCAGCTGAATGCACACTTGGGAGCTTATCATTCCTCAGATCACGCTTGTGTTGGGACTCAACCTTATACCTGATTCTGCTTATATATCCCTTTAATGTGGTCCTACTGAGCATAATAATAAATAAAGGATAACTAATACTGTTGCTTCATGATGGAGACTCAAAGCAGGACTGATAAGACCTTTTCACAGCTTTTCTGATACAATGAAGTGAAAGGTTATTAAAATATATCAAAGATGCCTGTAATCTGAGTAAATTACCACAAAAAAGTCTTTACAGATTTTATTAGTTCACATATAAAAAAGTATACCATTTGGTGCAATATTTATCAGGGAATGTGCAATGGTGGCTTATGATCATGTAACAGAAGTCTTTCCAAACCACAGGTACACATGGGGCCTATATTAGCTATGTGAATAAAATTTCCTCATAGTTTTCTATGCAAACAAATGATCTGTCTGGAAAAAAACCCAAAACCCACAAACCAAACAAAACACAAAACCTGTTCTTCATAATTAATTCCAATGACAAAGAAATACTTTTGGGTAAGAACAGGCAAGATTTGATTTATTTTTTACTTTAATGAAGATGCTTACACATGAGAACTAAATTAGTTATTTGCAATATATATAATGACAACATCCAGAACACAGCAAAAGATGAACATTATTTTTTCAGACTTTGCAGAGTTACTAAGGTGAGAACAAGCACAGCCAAATTCGTCTTTGAAAGTAACTGTTTCATAAGGGCGTAAGCCACTGAAAATTGGAGGCTCAGGGGGAAAGCTCCATCACAATCAGGTAACTAACTCAAATCTAGGTAATGATACAGTGTGTGATGATCCATAAACTCTGCAAGTGAGTGGTCTGTAGCATGAAATACAAGTTCATACCAGTACTTCTTCTGAGAGCAGGAGTAAGAATAACTCATGAGGAAGATTCTTTGGGATACTGGCCTCCAGTGAAAGAGGAATTCACACAATATTGACTTAGGGAGCATTTTGTTCAAAAGGAAAAGGACATCTATGGGGCTGTGAGAGGAACCAAGTTAGTGACTTGCTGCCATGTACTTGGACAGTCAAAATTCACTGGCTTTGTCTTCTTGAAAATATCTTTTATTTGAGCATTGCTGAAAGTTGTTCTGGATAATTTTTGAAAGTAGAAGAGTTAACCCATGTGCTGGTGCTAACATATTCTGCACCTGGCTTTCTGGGTATACCATCAAATGGTGATAGCATGCTTTTCCACTTATACATGTTAGCCTTATAGTTAATAAACACTTTTTAAATAACAGTGCAGATAGCAGTCACATTAACAGCTATTCTCATAAGAAACAGACACCAAGCAGTTCTGAGTTTCTCTGTGTCCTCAGAAGATAGTAACAGTGGTGTAACTCACACAGAAAGATCTTTGAGGCTGGAAAAGTCCCAGGCCAGATTATTCTTAACACTTCTTTTTGTTTTTAAAGTCATTTAAAATTGCTGGCACCTGTGAAAATGATGGTACAGTCAAATATCAACACCTGTGTATATTTGGAACTTTCTATTTGAACTTTCTAAAATGAGGGAAACGAACATCTTGTGAATGTTCAGCAGGCTGATTTCAAATACAGAAATCATTCCAATTCTTCTAATGTGTCAGAGGCATTATTGCACGTACAAAGTTTAAAACCAAGACTGGCTTTGTGTTGCTGAGCATAAAAACCTTCTAAAAAATCCTAAGGGCAAAGATTATAGAGAATTTCACTCAAGTGAAATTCTTTCATGCATAAGAAATTTCCACTAGAAGATCATTTTAGGAAAAAACACATGAACAAAACCTGTCAAACTGCAAATCTTGGAAAGTAAGTGCCTTGGACCAAAACTTTTGTGGTTTAATTAGAGATAGCAGAAGCCAGAATTTGTTGCTTGGAACAGAATGTGAGCTTTATTTCACATTCTGCTTTCTATATAATCACAGGAGAAGGCAACATGTTTCTAAAAATAAGCAGTCTTTTTATGAAGACAACTATTTACAGAGATGGTGACATTGCAGCTGGTACTCCAGCCATGCACAGAGACAAATGTTAGTTCCTACTCCCATTTCATGATGTTCCAGTTCGTGCATGGACCTGTTGAATGCAGGTTGCTACTGTTCTCATCTTAACTGAGTTGTCATAATGTCAGTGCTGTGGTATGATGCATTCAAGAATTCCAACTCTTTCTATATATGTGCTAAAAGACTTAGTATGCTGAGAATGTTCAAGCCATTCACACCTCTGTGAAGCCATAGAGCAAAGTGATCATAGAGAGGATGAAGGAAGAAAACTGCAGAATATAAGCAGTTTTTCCAGTCACTTCTGGACAGAGAACTGGACAGCACCTAAATTGGGCAGAAAGGGGGAAAGAACAAGCTGTTTGAACCAGCTGATACCAAGAGAAGGGCATAGGTTGCATAGTGAGGCAGCACTGGCAAGGGTTGAGGGCAAAGGTTTATACTCTGTAGGCTGCAGAAGCCAAGTAGAGCAGGGAATGCTTTGAGAAGACTAGAGAGTATTAGATGCTAGCTTTGTGGACATCACAACTGTGTCTAGGCCATTTGTGTTTGTTTCCTTATGTATCTAGTCTTCATGCTGACACATATTCCATGTCTCATTGTCTCTTGAGCAATAAAGGTTTTGTCCCTCACAGTCATTCTCCCAGCTTTCACATCCCGTTGATTGTTGCTGACTGTTTGGATACATAGCCATGTCCCACACAAAATTAGTGCAGGGATTCAGGTTTAAAAACCATGTGTACTCCAGCCACTTAGTAGAGACAAATAATTTCCTCTGTAGTTTTTACTGATACTGCTGGTGAATGGAGGGACTTGCTGATTGCAGATGGTAGTGAAATTATTCTGTTTGTTATGGAGGGACTGAGTTGGATAAGAATTTCCTGCTCCTTGAGATGATGCCAGATTTCCTCCCTGACCTGGCCTTCAGCAGCCTTTAATGAAATCACAGTTGCAATTGAACTGATTTCTTCAGTCAGGTTAGGGTTTCTGGGCTGTAGCAGCCCTTGTGCCCTTGCCACAGAAAGTTCAGCAGCACTCTGCCCTGTGTTAGGAGTGTTGCCAATAGGTCAAGGGACATGGCTCTTCCACACTGCTGAGCACTGGTGATGCAAATATGAAGTACTTGGTTCAGTTCTGGGTTGCCCAGTACAAGAGAAGACAGGGAAACATTGGAGCGAGTCCAGCAGTGGGCCACAAAGGTGATTAAAGGACTGGAGCATCGTTGGTATGGGGAGGGACTGAAAGGAACCATTCAGCCTGGAGGCTAAAAGGCTTGGGAGTATCTTCTTGCTGTATATAAATATCTGATGGGGTAAGTAATGAAGACTGATCTGGGTTCTTCTCAGTGGTGCCCTGTGGAAAGGCTGGAGGCAGTGGACACAAACTGAAAACAGGAAATTCCATTTAAACATTAGAAAACACTTCTTTATTGGAGGGTGACTGAGCATTTGCTCAGAGGAGTTGTGGAGTCTCCATCCTTGGAGATATTAAAAACTAATTATGCAAAGTCCTGAGTGATTTGCTATGGTTGGGCCTGCTCTGGGCAGGATTTTGGACTAGATGATCTCCAGAGGTGCCTTCCAGCCTCACTTTCTCTGTGTTTTTGCAGGCTGTTGTAAGTATGTCTTGAAAATGTCTATTTGAGATCCTGTGTTTAGCTTCTTTTGAGCTGTCCTCCATTCTGTCATGGAGTGAAAACACCAGCTGGACCAACTGCTCTGCTTTCTACGGATAAGCATGTGTTTGCTTTAGCAGTGATCCATACGAAGATGTTCAGTGAAAGGTTGTTACCATTTGGTGTAGATGTATGAGGCCTGTGCCAAAACCTCAGGGATAACCAACCCATGACTTTTTTTTTGTGGTACTCTCTAGGGCATTACCAGATTATTTGTGTCCACCAAGAATGACCTTCAAAACAATTCCTCAGGACTTGTAGGGATTGTGGAAACCCAGCATGCTGTATGTCTTATCCACACCCCCCATATTTGTTGTTTGTCACACGGTTATCTTTGTTTTCTTTATACTTTAATCTTTGTGTGTACATGTCCATAATTGCTGGGATTTTTTTATCTGACCCCTTTTTCAGATGCTCGCCTTGAATTTTGTTTCTTATAACAAATAAGCTATTTCTTCAAGAGCTGTTTTGTATTTTGTATCAGTGAGAGAGAAATTTGTAGTAGATAAAGCAAAGAGATTAAGACACATCAAGAACATTTTTCAAGTAGCATGAACAATTTTACCATGGTTCCCATGAAAGATAATAAGCTTTAGCTGGTGAACACGTGAAAAATACACCTTTAACTGATATTGATTGATGGAAAAATACGTTTTATTTATTTGACATTTCTACAGTTTGTCTGGCCTTTTTATTTATATGTATCTTTTATCTATGTAATGAAGCTGGTTTTTTATAATAAACACAAAGTCGCTCATATGTGATTCTTTTTTGTATTATACTTACGTTACAAATGCTCAGAAAATGTAGCAAGCTGACTTTTATCCCTATTTTTGTAATTTCATTTCAGAAGAGTAATAGCCTGCTTTGTAGATTTTATTTTCATCAACGATGCCTAAGACTTAGGAGGCAACTTTGTTAAAGTTTCCCTGCTTCCAGTAGTGTTTGGAGTGCCATATTTTCTGGAGCTCCTCTGATATTTGTCTTTTATAGCACCTCAGATGCATGGGACACAAGAGAAAAGAGAGCAGCCTCTTTTTCTTTTTATTTTGTTTCCTGGTGAAAGTGGGTTGAATTCTCTTAGATGACACCTAAATCAGTGCAAAACGGGAGGGAGAAGTCCTGGGGTGGGAAGATGGAGGGAAGTGCCTGGAGGAAAAGGGATGGAGGAGAAGGTATGTGGCAGAGCAAGAGGTGTGGGCTGTAGGCTATTCTATTTGCTCAGTGGTAGCTGCAACCTGGATGGCACAGTGTTCCTTGGGTGCCATTTCCCCTGCGACTCAGTGTGTCTGTCTCATCTGGGCAACATATGCAAACCTACCGGTGCCCATCAGCTGAGTGGCATTTTAATTGACTGCTGTTCCCAATGTAGTCCCAGTATAGAAAGTCATGGAGGCAGATGGGGTCAGAGGAGATGCCAGGGGATGCTATTTACATGATGGTTCTTATCTAGCCCATCCTACTGATTATTAAGGTATCATGCCATAGCTTGTTTTAAGCTACTTTCTCACACCACACCTAAGTTACACCTCAGAGAATTATTTAAAAACTGGTGAAGTAGCTGATGAGGATGCAGGCAGCAGCAGGGCACATGAGGCTCTGGCAATAGGCAAGGATAGCAGCAGCCCACCAGCTGCTGGACACAGCCTCAGGGACAAGACAGGTCCCAGCCCAGCAAGAATGCTAAGCTTTGCATCCAAGCAGCCTGTAGGCTGGAGCAGGGAGAGGTGATCCCTAGTGCTGCCTCGTCTCCAGAACAGGGACGTGTCTATCATTTTCTTCTGCAGAGGCATCAGGAATGAGGACAGCCAACACCCAGCACTTGGGCTTCCACAGCAGAAGCCCAAGCCTGGTTTTATGTGTGAGAGAGCACTAGATTTTGAATTAGGCTTCCAGGAGTACGCATGAGATGATGCAAAGTGGAATGTCTTAGTGGGTCTTTTTATGGGCCCCTGTACTGCATTTGTGCTGGAAGTGGAAAGTGCTTCCATTACAAGGAGTTCAATTTGCTATCTCTTATTTGCTACCACCTTACCTCAGATGCAGATACAGCATATGTAAGTGTGCTATTATGTTAGTCAGACTGGGCTCTGCTCAGTGATTATTAAAAAGACAAGCCTGTAGGTGTTACTGAGAGATTGCCCTGGGTGTCCCTCTTGACAAAGGCAGGACAGGTGTAAACTAGACCTTTGCTCAGAGATAATGGTTTTCTCTGCTTTTAATAATCTTCAGTGACAGGAATTCCCCAAAAGAGGTTCCAGTGCATAATTATGAACAGATAGAAGGGTTTTCTCATTATCTAGATCTTAAAAATAAAATAATTTAAAAGATCAACTTTTGCTTCTCCTTCCCACACTTGGAAGCCACTATGTGCTGTGCAGAGCTCCCCTGATGTCTTTATTCTTCCTGAAGCATCAGAGCTTTCCTGAAAGCAAAGCCTTTCTCTGGGGAGAAGCGCAGGGAGGGGAACAGGGCATCCCACCTCTGCCCTTCTTTTCTATGATCTGCAGGGTCATGGCAACACAGGAAAAGCCACGATAAAGTCACCGCTGACATTGTGCCTGCTGGTTTTTAATGGGATTTGCTGTGCTGCACTGTAGCTTAAGTTCTGAGCTTTGCCTCCTTTATTTTTCTTCCTTGGGCTATAAATACCCTGATGACTGTCACCTTGGATGTACCTGGGCAGATAACAGATGCTATATACTGCATCAAGAAAACATCACGTGGCTCCTAGCCAGCTATTATTACAATGTTGAGGTTTTTTTTCCATTGTGTTTATTACAGTATTTTTAAATCACTAAACTGAGCTCAGGTTAGTCTCTCCAAAAGTTTGTACACCATGATCTGGGTCAGAACTGTGGTGCTTCAGTAGGGCTATGCAGTTTTGCACCAGTGCTCACTGTGGTAGCATGCAAGTGATCAAATTGATTTCTTCTTATCAGAATCTAGTGCACTAGAAGTGATAGTTGATTCCTTCAGAGCAGCAACTGTCATGCTTTCTCTGCTCTTTTATGTTTTCCATGCTGTTGTTGCTACTCAGGGTGCAGGAGCAAGAGAAAATGGCTGAGATTTTCCAGTTTCAAGTCATCGTCATTTGCAGTTTGTGTGGCTAGAATATTTTTGCTTTCTTGCGTACTGCTGCTGTGCAGTAAGAGCTGGAAAACGCTTCAAAGAGATTAAAAGATGGCACATTTTTTTTTCATTTAGGGTTTTCTGACCTTTTCCAGAACATCATGCTATTTTCATTCCACTGTAGTGTTTGCGTAACCTTGGTCAGTCTGTAAAAAGAAGGGAAACAAGAGAAAACCCTATTGCTATTTGTTGTCTTAGGAATCAGAATTTCACTAGTATTTCAGTGGGAGAGTAAATGTGCCACAATTTATTTTGTTCCACTTCTAGGAGTGGTTTTCTTTCTTGAAAACAGGTTTTTGAATGAAAAAATTCTATTTCAATAAAACTTTTTTTCTTATGACTTAATGGACTGAATTAAATAACATTTGAAACAAATCAAAAGGTATTTCTCTTTATGGAAAAAGTTTTGTTCTGAAAACTTCAATTTAGAATTAATTTGAATTTTCTTTCATGTGGGTTTTTATTGTTATTTATATTCATAGACTCATTCTATGATTCTGTGATTCTATGATTCTATAGACTCATAGGAAGTGTTTGGGTTGGAAGGAACCTTAAAGCTCATCCATTTCCAACTCCTTGCCATGGACAGAGACACCTTCCACTAGACCAGATGGATCAAAGCCCATCCAGCCTGGCCTTGAAAGCTGCCCTTCTCTGGGCAGCTTGTGCTAGTGCCTCACCACTAGGAGTAAAGAATTTCTTCCTAATGTCTCATCTAAATCTCCCCTCTGTCAGTTTAAAGCCATTACCCCTTGTCGTATCCATACATGCCCTTGTAAAAAAACTCCTCTCCAGATTTATTGTAGGCAGATGGCATTCTGTCAACAAATTATTTTTTGTTTCACTGAATAGAAATAGGAGACACATTGACCTGGAAGCTAAGGAATCCTTCAGTCAGTACCTCTTAGCTGTTACCCACAGAGATTTAAAAGTAGAATAATGAAATGGTTATCGCATTTCATTAGCCTATACTCTACCATTAATAGTAGTACAGAATATGTTGAATACATTTTTTAATTTTCCAAACCATAAACTAGTAAAGATGAAATAAACCAAACATTTTCCCTTAAATAAATTGCCATATTACTGCATGTGAATTGTATTAGACAATTATTTTTGTATTCTTTCAAGACCTGTATGTACCTGTGACTACCTGCATGCCTTGAAACAACATAGATATCTAAATAGGAAAGAGGAAGTGAAATGCAAAATATAATTAAAATTCCAAAAGAAAAGTTTCCAACCCAATATTTTCAGATATTTTATGAATGTTTTAAAAAATACCATTTTCCATCAGTATTATTTTAATCTAATCTAACATTTCAATAAATTTTGAAATTTTCTCTAAAATAATATTACTAACTGATGAACTTTATCCAGTTCCTCCAAAGCACTTCAGATGTGTTTGTTTTAAAGCTGAGTTTTTCTCATAACTGTTCATCACTGTAGTAAAATTTTGGGGTCACTTTGTGACTGGAAGGATGGAGGAACTTGTCTGTGTGTACATGAGCTATTCTCTTGAATTATCTGGAGGAAAGCATCAGTCTGAAGTGGCTGCTCCTTAGCTGCATGAGGCCAGGATGGTAAGGCTGGAAGCAGTGGATGGTGTTCTTATTGGGTACCCATGCTAACTCTTCTTAAAATCACAAGGGTAGGCATGGAAATGACATTGCTGTTGTCAGATTCAGTTCAAGGAGCATCCTTAGGTGCTGATACACAATTGACTGGCTGAGGCTGGGGACTGTTCCCAGTAGGCACTTTGCCTATGGCCACCCTGATGGTAGCCTATGGGTAATTACTTCATGGGCAGAGGCTGTTTTATGTAGCAGTGGAGCTGCAATGGAAATGACACTTTTATCAATAGGATAAGGTTTTTTTTTTTAACATTTTTGAGTGGCTTTTGTGAAGCAAAAATTCACATTATGTGAATTATTTCAAATGGTAAAATTAAATCCATCTTAGGGAGAGGGCTCATGTATTCTTCAGCTCATCTGGAAAGCTTGTTTGGTGACTTCTTCACTGGTTTAGCAGTTTTTGCATATTTTTAGAGGTATAAAACCAAACAGATCTATAAACAAGAAACAAACCAGCTATAAGAAAAAGGTAAATATAATGTTGCCAGCTCAGCATTGTTTATCTACAGTCCAATCCTCATTAACTTCCTGTGTTTCAGATACAATGTATAGTCATAATATGTGTTGAAAGTGTTCCTTCTTGATTAATGGCTTCTATGCATGCTTCCATTACCAGTTTAATCAAAGCATTTTGAACAATATCAGGCTTTCTGGCCCGTTAGGGACAGAAAGAAGAATGACTTTGATCAAAGTGTGTTCGATTTTATTTTTATATAGACTGGTATACTTGTTCTTTTTGATCAGAACTAATCTCCATGCAGAGTTCTCCTTCACTGCACAAGACATTTGCAGGTTGGATCATCACTGAGGCAGATCTTCAGAGTGTGTGCAAGTAGTAGGTATAGAAGTTTGCAGGTTGCCATCCAGCAGGCTGCAGAGGGGAGAAGGCTCCATTGTGGTTTTGTACCATGCATCAGATAAACAGAAATTTCATGCTGAATTTTGAAAAGAGAGATATTTCTAACCTAAAGTGTAGGTGGAACTACAAATTTCCATAGAGTTTTACCCTTGAAAACTATTTTTAGTCTTTATATTCTAAACATGATCTTTGATTTAAAGATTTTAGACCAGTTTTGATATCCATTTTTAGAGTGCCTAATACATGATGTTCTGTAAAATCTTGCAAAATACCTCAAGCGCACATTTATCGCAAAATAATTTGCTTATAAACAGTGGTATCTGTTGGAACAGTTGTGATCAGCTGACAAATAGCTTTGATATTGCATTGCAACGTGACTGTTTCAAAGCCATGACATCTCCTGCATCTCAGTGGCATAAACATTGCTTCTGTCAGATCACGCAGTCACTTTGACATGGTTGTGATGGGAAAGTTCAGTCCAAAAATGGACATTTTTTACTTCCTGCTGGATTGTGTGGAATCTGGACTCTGGCAGCCAGAGGCAACTCTGAATCCCCAGATGCACATAGGCAAGCTGCAAGGTCAGGATTGGTGACAATGGAGAACTGTAGGGACCACCACACTGCATGAGATGCTCCTCTCTGCCCTCTGTCCTTCCCAAGAAATAACTCGGCTGCCCCAGGTTTTCGTTTTCCTCTTGGCTCATGGTTTAATGAGGAGGTAGTGCAGTGCCTGGCAGGGTGAGTGCCCATGCCTATTTACTGGATGGTTTTGTCATGGGGAGGGCAGGATGCAGCGATGTGGTGACACTGGAGCCTGAACACTCCACAAACCATCATTTGATACTGAGCATCATCGGGGGCTGCTTGCAAAGACAGTGATAGATGCTGACGGTGCTCAGACCTCATCCCCAAGCATACCTCCTACCACTGCCTTTGCTCTGTTCGGGGAATTCCCTTACTTAGAATCATAGAATCATAGAATAGTTAGGGTTGGAAAGGACCTTAAGATCATCTAGTTCCAACCCCCTGCCACTTCTACAGAGAATTAAACTATATAGAAATATGGATCTCTCCAGCTCTTTTATTTTTCCCTGGCTTAAGTTTGTATTTACTCCTTCAGTGACAATTTATATATTCCAGTGTAACTGAGATCACTATTTGGCTCTCTGTGCCTTTTTCATCATCTGCAAACTGGAGATAGTAGTGTTTAGCAGGGCTGGGTGAAAAATTCATGGCATGGCTCCTTATTAAACAGATGTTGCCTCTCTGTTTACAGATAGTCTGCAAATGGATTGCATTTTTATTTTCAAACTTATTTGTTGTTCCAAATTATTTACCAAATACTTTCTGCAAATGATTTTATTGGCCTTTGGTACATTCAGTATACCAATTTGAAGACTGCCTTATATGAGTATTTGTTATTGCTTGTTGAAACTTCTTACTTCAGCAACTGCACCTCCCAGCAAACTTGTCTCATAGAGCATCCCTAAAAAGTAATAATGAGGATAACACAAACATGCTAAGAGTGAATAGTTAGGGAGTATTCTTTTTCTTTTACTTCTGATGCAGATCTAATACTAATCCGGCTCACTGGGTGTTGTGAAGAGCGGAAAGATGTTTTCTGAATGTGAAATGCTACTTAACTAGACAGTGATACTCCAGCCCTGGCTGCTCTTCCTTCTTCTCTTTTCCACAGCAGGTGGTACATTATGGTGTATGCTTCACGTACTGCTGAGTGCAGGGCATGAGAGGTAGTACTCTGCTGTGCTCAGAGCCTCAGGGCCAAGCAAGGATAGAATCATAGAATCACAGAATCATAGAATAGTTAGGGTTGGAAAAGGCCTTATGGTCATTTAGTTCCAACCCCCCTGCCACAGACAGGGTGCTTCACACTAGACTATGCTGCCCAAGGCTTTGTCCAACATGGCCTTGATCACCACCAGGGGTGGAGCATTCACAGCTTCCCTGGGCAGCCCATTCCAGTGCCTCACCACCTCACAGTAAAGAACTTCTTCCTTATATCCAACCTGAACTTCCCCTGTTTTAGTTTGAACCCATTCCCTATTGCTACAGTCCCTGATGAAGAGCCCCTCTCCAGCTTATAGGCCCCCTTCAGATACTGGAATGTTGCTATGAGGTCTCCATGCAGCCTTCTCTTCTCCAGGCTAAACAGCCCCAACTCTCAGCCTATCTTCATACAGGAGATGCTCCAGTGCCCTGATCATCCTCGTGGCCTCCTCTGGACTTGTTCCAACATTCTATGTCCTTTTTATGTTGAGGATACCAGAATTGCACACAATACTCCAAGTGGGGTCTCTTGTTTATTCCCCATAACACAGGAGTTTGTATAGAGGCATCTGAGCCAAGCTCTGAATTAAGCCTACTCATTGACTGCAGCAGCTGAAGTACCTCTGCATCACCCTGAGGATTCATTACGATTGCTGGCAACTGACTGGTAGTCTTGGAATGGATCAGTGTCCCCTTCCTCCAACAAATCTAGTGTAAAGCTGCCTTGACCAGCCTGGCAAGTCTGCCAAAACATGATCTTTAACCATGATGCATGGATCCATGTGACTGAGTCTGTGCTAATAAAGGAAATGAGTGAAGGTTGAGAGAGCAAGTAGTATGGCATAGTTTGGTTCTCATCCATATGGCTAAACTCCTTTCCTTACTGAAACATGTCCATACTGACTTGTGGACATGGTTTGTAAGCTGTGCTATACTCCAAACCCTTCTTGGGAGACTATCCTAGGATGCTGAACCTGTGCCACAGACTCTGCAAGCACCATAGATGTGTGGATGTCCCTGTCTTTGGGTCCTGGAGAGTTTACAGCATCTTCTCAGTGTCTGAATCAGGTCTCTATTACAGTCATTTGTTAGATGTGTTTGATTTCAACAGCATTGATGATGGTGGTTTGGAGAAGTTATGTTAAAAATCTTGTTGAGGTTACAGAGCAGAATTGCTCCTTTGCCTGCCCTTTCTCCAACTGCAGTTAGAATTCAGTTTTTAACATGCTACCAGAGATGTGGAGCTCAGGGTTCCCTTCTTCTCCAGGGGTTTTTTTTTGGTGTTTTTTTTTTTTTTTTTTTTTTTTTTTTTTTTTTTTCTTTTTTTTTTTTA
>NDXB01020519.1:0-11248 GCA_002631895.1 Agapornis roseicollis
GAGGTAAGGCTGACCAGTCTATAATTACCCGGGTCCTCCTTCTTGCCCTTCTTACAGACTGGCATGACATTTGCCATCCTCCAATCCATAGGCACCTCTCCCGTTTCCCACGACTTACCAAAGATGATGGAGAGCGACCTAGCAATGACCTCCACCAGCTCCCTCAGCACTTTATATTCTATTTTTTTTCTATGTATCGTGCACCTCAGTAATTTTCCATTGCTACTGTTACAAAGCCAGCAAACTTAACATTACCTAAAACTAATTCTAAAGGTTTATATATTCCATTTTGTGATTTTGTGCCCCCCTTGTTTCAGATAAAACAAAGAAACAATATTTGCTGGTGTTAAACAGTTATTTCTAGTCTCTTTAGAGATGCTACTTATTTTATTTGTAAATCACCAGTATGTAGTGAAAAGCTGCACTGTGCTCTGTGATACAACTCTAGTTGTTAAATGCACACTGTATTTTTGTGCTGATCATGTCTTTGTCTTTCAGTTCCCTTTCCATAAGAGGTGTAAGAAATTTGTATCAGAAGATACTTGAATATAGTGAAAAGGAGCATGCAGAAAATATGCTGGTCATGTTACACTCAGATGGGTACCTTTCCAATGTGCTCTGCAGCTGTCCCAGTTCATCCATAGTGTTCATAGTGAAGAAAACTTGAATGTTTCTCATACTAGTTTCTAGTTTGAGAAGCTTCTAGTTTGAGAAGCCAATAACTGAATGGGCTTGAAAAGGGACAAAAGAAGCTCAGGTAACAATAATATGAGAAAAAGAATCTTAGCATATTTCAAGCATTGAAGAAGCAGTAGTTTAAACAACAGTGCTCCATTGTGAATCTCAAAACATCAGCTAAAGTATCAGGAGTTAGAAGACTGAACAAGGAATATGCTCTTGAGCCCTGATTGGGATGTATGTATGCAGAAGATATAAAACAAGTATAACTGATCTCTCTGAACACCTGATTTACAGTAGAACCTATCTTTTTCTGAGTTACTGGAAGACACCATTGCTAAGCTGTGTGCTAAGCTAATGTACTTTAAATCCAATAAACCCTTCCCTCCCTCCCTAACAATCTTGTGTGAGAGAGCTTGAGTAATGAGCAGTAAATGAGAGTTGACCTCTGGTGACTTAATGCAGAGGGAGATGAAAAAACATAATCTATACCAACTCTGCAGAATGAGCAGGAACATTCAGCAGCTTTCAAGAGACACTTCCACAGAAGCAGCTGCACAGTCAGGAGTGTTCTTGCAGAGCAGCTTGCCACTCTTCTCTCTACTAATGAACTTGGTAGTCTGTCTCCAGGGTAATACTGGACGGTTCAGCCTGACAGCTAGAGAAGTGCAGTAGAAAATAATACATGAGCCTGAGTAATAAAAAAAAAAAACAAAAAAACAAAAAGGCAAGATGTTTACGGAGTTGATCTCTAATTACTAAAGTCCACAAACAATGAATCTCTGCAACTAACATATTTCAGATAGCTTCTTAGTTTGCTTTTCCTGTCAGAAGGACATTTAAATTCACATTGCAATATATCTTGAAGACCATGTGTTATAGAAGAGCTATGAAATGGGGATCATTGGGTTAGGGCAATTTAAAGGGAGGACAGCAGGGGCTACAGGCAAGGCTCCAGTTCTAGCAAAGCAGAGGTAGCAGAGTAGCCAAGAAATCTAGGATGGAAGTTGGCCAGTCCTTGAAAATAGTTATGGTCAGAATGTTAATGTGTAAAGCCTGTCATTAATACAGACAGAATATTTTAGATACTGTTTTGTAGTCTCACTAACTGACTTAGAGATTCTTGTTCAATGGCTGAGGCAACTGACATGAATATGTTCGCACCTGAGGACGTGAATACATCTTCATATGATGTGACTGCAAATGGTCATCTGCTAAATAAAAGGAAATGACCCTGTAGTGACAAAGAGCTTTAGGCTATTCTACATTTGTTTCTAGCGCAGGAGCAGGTATGAAATTTTATAAAATACTGCTTTTAGTTTAGGACAAACAAGTTCGTAAATGCTGAGAGAAAGGAAATTCTGAAGATATATGAGAAGCTGTCCAAGGGGTCAGTTTTCTGATCTTTGAAAGAGAAGATGGAACTGGCCATTTCCAGAATATGGATTCTAATGTTTGGAGTTTGGGTTTTTTTTTTCAGGATTATGCTCCTAAAATAATACTGTAAAAGACATAAGAGATGCAGGTGTCTGCTTTTGGATGCATTTCAGGTCCCTGCCTAATGCTGACCTCAAGGTAGAACTATCACTTCCATAATCTTATATGAATACTTAATAAAACCTTGGTCTTGCCAGCACTACTTCCCCCTCTGGGTTAATACAAGCCAGTCATTCAGAAGAGTCACTTGATGGGATTGAGTGTAACCTGGCTTGATTCCCATACTTGGATTTTCAGAAAGCGTTTTTAGTTAATTCTGTGGTGGATTTGTTGGCAGTGTCATATTTGCAGAAAGGAAAGTTGTTCCAAAAGGAGAAAAAGCCATGCACTAAGATGCATTTATGTTCATACTGTAAGCATATGCAGAAACTTTCAGTAGTACAATGTGCTTTGAGTGGTGTCTAAGTGTCTGAAGGAGTAATGAAATGATCTGTTATTCTAGTTCTAAAAAGACTAAAGTTCTGTTCGTGCGCCTGACATAGTGTAGGCGTAAATAAAGTAGGTTTTCAGCATTGTTCTCTCAAATTAAGGAGGTGGCATAGATAAATTAATCTCTGTGCTCTGTCAGGAAGCTCATGCTTACTCTTTTCATACCTGCTGTGTGTAAGGACTGTGACACAGGCTGACAAAAGCCTAAGTCTTTTTGGCTATAAAAATGGTATCATTCCACTATTTTTTATGAGAAAGTAGAGAAAATACCTTACAGAATTTATCAGTCAGACTAAGCATTTTAAAAATGAATGTAGTTCAAGTTTTGAGTCTCATATATGCCAATCATTCTACTGAGACTCTGGTGGGACTTCCACTGACCAGCTCCAGTTCTACACCAGCATTAATCAGGTAGGAAGCCAAACCAAGATATCAAAACATACAGCAAACAACAAATCATACCAGTTTCACACCAGTATTGTAACCGAAGCTATTCTGAGTCATGATGTACATGGGCTCCCCTGAGCACCCACTGCTTATTTGTCTGGACTTGAGATGTTTACAGGCAAGAGCCAGACCTCTTCTGCTTCTGCATGTAGGGAATGGTAGCACAGTCATTCTCTCTGGGAGCAATTATGGATGCCTGATTATTGCAAGAGATGGAGCTTGGGGATTGAAACCCAGTGAAGAAAAGAGTCTATTTTATGTGATGGATCAATGTAGTCTTTTGAATGAGCTGTCCCAGTAGACACCTTTCAGAGCTGTGGCAGAAGTAAACATTTATGGCTCTGACATCTCTATGGAAACTGTAAGAACACTAAACAGAACATTATGAATGTGGAATAGTATAGGCCACTTTATATAGTCAAGACTGACAGGTCTTAGCAGAATGGAGAATAAGAAAGAAAGTTGGTAGAGCAAAATAGTGTTTGTGCAGGATCTTTAATTTTGAAATGTAGGACTCCAGGGGAGGACTGAATATGAGTAAATAGTTAGAAAGTCTTGTTAGAGATTTGAAAACACTTGATATGAACAAGTCTCTGTATGCTGACAAGGCAAGTAACAGCCTAGTTAACAAATGGGTAATTATTTTCATCAGTTATTGAGAGGAACTGATGCAAACATTTGGCTCATAAGGTGGTGGATGAATTATTCATCATCAACTGGAAAAACATGAGAGGGAAATTCACAGTATTGACTGAATCTTCCTCAATTTTCTTTCATTGCACAGTACAATGGTGCCCAACTCTTGTCAGGTGATAGCTAACAAAATGTAAGTCTGACTGATAAATAAGGTTTCCAGGGTAATACAGAAATACACTTCACTTCTGTATGGAGATACTCTGTAGTCAATAAAGTGAAATAAATATTTTATCCTGATAACATAGACTTGATTTTATATAGTTCATAAAGGATGTGTGGGGCAAGCTTAGCTTCATTTTTTGCTTTTATGCAGTTTCTGTTATAGATGAAAAAATTATACCCTTTTAGAATATAATTTTTTAACTGTCCCAGAATGCTAGTCCATAATAATATTTAAATTATCTCTCTATTTTCTCTAAGTTTGGTGGTAACTATTGTGATGATACTTCTGTCTGGAAATAATTCAGAGGTATTTTCCAGCAGTTGGTTGGATGGAATGTTGTTTAGGATGTTTTGGGATCCCCCTGGTGAAATTTAGTATGTAAGTTCATAAAATCATAGAATCATAGAATAGTTAGGGTTGGAAAGTTAAATAGGCAGTAATAAAAATTAGCAAGAATTACCATTTAACGCAAACCTCCTCATACCACTGGTGCGCACTGCTGTATGCATGATCTATTAGCAACTTTGAAACCTTACAATTTATCTTTGGAAACATTGCAGTCTAGTGGAGAATGGAAATTTGAGGTATCTCAGCTACAACTTCTGTAAGGTACTCAGTCCAGGTAAAGACTGTGCCAGTGATCCTGTAGATGAAAAGAGATATTTTTAATCATTTTTTCTTATGAGGAACAAGCAAATACTGGGTTTGTGTTTGCTTAATAATTTATGTGAAAGATAAACAACAGGAACATGGATATCTCTTTCACAAGGGAAACCTTCCAGGAGTTCTAGCTGTGTTTTATTAAAAATGAGCTTCTCCGTGAAGCTGCGGAGACTTACAGTGCTATTTAGTTAAAAAGCATCAAGAGAAGAATCTTTTCTGATTCTTCGGTAACTGATGCCAGCAGTGTGAAAAAAATTCTATTACAACAAACAGTGTTCTTTGTATTCTATTAAAATTAAAGGTTGTTTTTTTTTTTTTTTTATTTTTATTAATTTATAGGTTTTCATTAAAAAGGTTATAAAGGTGCCATATACAAACCAACTTGTTTTATCTGCAGTATTGGCAGACTGCTTGTCAAAGATGCTGCAAATTTTAATAGCTCCACAATGAAAACAGTGCAGTACAAAACAGTAAGTTAAGACTTAATAACAGTTAGAAGGGTCATACCAGACACCTCTTTGTGTTCAAGATTCTGAGATGAGCTTGTCACAAACATTAGATAACTGGAAATCTTTAATGGCAGTTGCTTTAAATGTTTTAAATGTCTTCAGATTTGCCAGTATAATGGTTACTAATTTTGCATCAAATTAATCTGTTTCAGTCCAGTGGGCCAGAGTGCCTGTCAGCAGCTTGAATTCCTGTTATGCACCCCCTAACTTTCCTATCTCTGTTTTTCTACTCATCTTCATTGCTACACTTATACTATCCCTTGCCATTGAAATAATTTCCCATGTGCCTTTTTTCTGTTCTTTCATTCCTGTCTTTACAAGCCTTCTTGTCTGTATTCTGTCATTTACATATGGTCAGTCACAACAAATGAATGGCACCACATCCAACGTTGGCACAGAGAGAGATTTTTAAGCTAGCATTACGCTTCGCAGCTGCAATGCTGTTTAAAATAACAAACAGTGGAAGGGTTTGCTCTCAGGGAGCTAGATCTAGCTGGTAGCTTTTTTGATTTCTTTTGTACAGCAAGTCCATTTAAGCATGTAATAGTTTTCTAAAGCATACATGTAACTTGTAATTCTGTGGGGCTACAGGGATAATCACTCATTAGAATCACAGAATCATGGAATAGTTTGGGTTGGAAGGGACTTTCAAAAGTCATCTAGTTCAACCCTCCTGCAAAGATCAGGGACATCTGCAACTAGATCCAGTTGCCCAGAACCACATTCAACCTGACCTTGAATGTCTCCAAGGATGGCGCATCCACCACCTCTTTGGGCAACCTATGCCAGTGTTTTACCACCCTCTTTGTAAAGAACTTTTACCTCATGTCCAGCCTGAATTTCCCCTCTTTTAGTTATTGTCCTATTGCAGCAGTCCCTTATAAAGAAGTCTCTTCCCATCTTTCTTGTAGTCCCCTTTTAAGAACAGAAAAGGCTGCTCTAAGGTCTCCCCCAGAGTCTTATCCAGGCTGAACAACCCCAAATCTCTCAGCTTCTCAGCATTTGAAAATTAGAAGTTGCGGTTAGGTCAGGATTAGTTTATTATTTCCAGGATGTTTAACAGACATTTGAGGCACAGGAAGCTATTTCATTGCTGTGCTGAATAGAAAATTCTTAAGCATTTGTATGCACTTGTGGAATGGTTTCCCCAGGTGATTATAGTAGGCCCATGTTCTTCATAGTTTGCAGGCTCAGGGCTAACACCACTCAGCAATCAGTGGATAGTAGAGGCCATCATATTCTGTGCTCAGACAACCTGATAGCATTTACCCTTCTTACCAACTTCTTACACTGGTGAACACTGTTGCAAGATCATACACTTGACTGAATCCAGGCCAAGGAAAGCTTCTAACAAAGAACTGGATATAAGGGTGCTGGGGAGGGACTCTTCATTAGGGACTGTAGTGACAGGACAAGGGGTAACAGGTTCAAACTTAAACAGGGAAGATTTAGATTGGATATAAGGAAGAAGTTCTTTATTGTAAAGGTCGTGAGGCACTGGAATGGGTTGCCCAAGGAAGTTGCGAACGCTTCATCCCTGGTAGTGTTCAAGGGCAGGTTGGACAAAGCCTTGGGTGGCATGGTTTAGTGTGAGGTATCCCTGCTTATGGCAGGGGGGTTAGAACTGGGTATCTTAAGGTTCTTTCCATCCCTAACTATTCTATGATTCTATTCTAATGTTTTCTGATCAAATTTAAGTATTTAGACAATAGAAGCTAATATTTGTTTTAAGCAAACCACCTGGCTCCAAACCGGTCTGACATTTCTTTTGTCAGAGGATGCACTGTAGGAGCAACTCTGAGGCCCTGCTGGCTATTTCACATTTGAGTTTTTCTAGATTTATTAAGCAAAGAAGTTTGCATGTATCATTGCTACAGGTCAGCCTTGATGTGAATGTTAAATAAAAAGCCCCTGGTAATGTTTCCTGCCTTTTAATTGCCAGTTAACACAGTCCCACTTTTTGTCTTATGGGACATATCCTGTTCTTTTCAAAAGGCTTTTTAGTGGGTATTACCAGGATTCTGTGAGTGCTGCTGGCTCCCTAGGGGCTGGTGCCTGTCCCCAGGGCAGGAGCAAGGAGGCCAGGGAGAGGAGAGGACACTTAGGGCAGCCTCAGGCACCATGGCAAGACAAGGTTGTGGTGAAGAGGCTGAGCACAGGGCAGACACAGGCCTGCCTGTGACACAGCAGGGGCTTTAAGTGCTTTAAGTCAAAAAGTCCATCCCTTGATTTGTACATACATGTTCAGAAATATATTTTGTATGAGCTGGTGTGCATATAGCATGATCCTAAGTTTGCATTCATATGATAGATTTTATTTATTTTTCATAGAGAATTGTTTTTACATGCTGTATAGATATTTTTAATTGTATTTTAATGTCGGTTGTCATATGGATGATAAACTGTTGCCAACAGGAGAAATTGTATTATTTCTGTATGCATTTCCACCTTTCTTTTTAAAAAAGGGTTTTAATATTTTCACAACTCTTGAGTAAGAGAGCATTTTGTACACTAAAATAATAGAACTTAGTGTTTGGGGATCTTTGCCTGGCCTACTGCACAGCCAAAGTGCATATGTGCTGTGTCTCTTAGGAGGTACCCAGTTCACCCACTGCAGCAGAGCCATAGCAGCACCTCATGCGAATTGTAGCTGTCATGCCTGATGTCATTTGTTTCAT
Organism: Agapornis roseicollis; assembly: GCA_002631895.1. Taxonomy (NCBI): domain Eukaryota; kingdom Metazoa; phylum Chordata; class Aves; order Psittaciformes; family Psittacidae; genus Agapornis; species Agapornis roseicollis. The sequence continues at coordinate 7,761 of NDXB01020519.1, forward strand.
CATTTAGAGACACCAGGATGTTGCTCAGCCACAGGGAGGTCTGTGCATCATGGAAAACTGAACTAAAGAGCTAAATCCAAGTGAGAGGTTGAGAAGAATCACAGGGAATCACTGTTTCCTTAGGAGAATATGGGGTATATTCAAAAGTGAAAGATTTAGATTTAAGATTGGTTGATATTTCAGGCTGATATGACAGATTTTGTTTCAATTTTCTTCATTTTCTTGATCTCATTTTAAATAAGGCCATTATATTTTTTTTATTGAAAAATGTTGACTTTTATGTTTTCAATTAGTCCTATTGAAATTAATGCTTTCTTTTAAATAGCAGAATTTCCCACATACTAATATGACTATAACAAATTATAATTTCAGAAAAAATTAGTAAATACTGTGAATAAAATATTGTGAAAAAGCAGAAATACTGCAAGAATAATAACCCTGCCATAAAGGCTATTTTTAGTGCTATTTTAACAAAAAGCCCCTAAGCATAGAAGCTTCTCTACTTATCTAGAGATCAGCAGTACATATCAGTTAGGATTCACAGTCACAGACTTTTTTGAAGAAAGAAAACCAGTGTAGGGGACAGCAAGCTAACTTACCGCTCTAGAAGTATGATGTGGTAGCCTGTAAGAATTTCTTAGTTTAACATTTAACTGAGGTACCACTGCAGTGGAATAGATACCATGTATGTGGAGTTCTGGATAAAACCTGTCTCTTGTTGCAGTTCCTATATGGAGACGTTAGCTAGATAGAGTTCTTCAACTCATCGTTTTCTTGATAAGAAGTCTTTTCAGGTAAGAAGTCTTATCTGAATTTTATACTGGAAAAATCCTGTAAACTAGTGTTCATCCTGTCCTGTATTATTGGCAGGGCTTATGGGCTTTTTTTAGGCTTTGATCTGTTTTCTTGCTATTTCCCTTTAAGAACAACATTATTCTTCACAGTGCTCTGACATCCATCACAACAACTCCTGTTGTCAATGTCATACCAGTTATAATTTCAAATGGCTGAAATCCTTGTCCCCTAATAGAAGGGTTATCACATGAATGAGCAGATGCTGACATGGGGAACATCTGACACTTTATAAATGAATGCCATCCAAGCAAAACATCAGGAGGATTGGATATGTTTAGGTAGTTAAACATCTGCAGAGGTGACTTGTTTGTAAATCATCAAGAATAAAAGCTTGTTAGTTGTCAGAGGTGCTTTGCATAAACATGATGACCCTGGGTCTAGACCTCCTTGGGACTGTTTGTTAGCACCAGTGATGCATTTGCAAACACTTTTGGCAAAATGAGCTCCCTGAAGTTTGGCATAACACAACAGATCTGGGCACAAATCCAGCATCAAAACACATGCTGTGGAAGTCTCATCCTAGACACCTCTAGATACCCAGCGGTAGTTTAAATAGGTTCACATCTCCAAATTTATACCACCATGTTTTTGTTAAAAGAGGAGAAAAGTGGAAGTGCCCCCTCTGTATAGGACATTGCAGTAAGCCTTCCTGACAAATAGAAATATTTTCTCGTGAAGCAAACATTATGTTATGGAACTAAACATTTGGAAAGTTTGTATGTAAGCTGTGTTTCCTAGTTAAATTACTCTGTCTCTCTTCCCAGACCAACACAATTATTTCTAAGCTGTTATAGACATCTGGAGACCTCTCACACCTCTTCCTGAATGAGTTGCAACAGACCCCACGTAATATATTCTTATTCAGGATAGGGAAAAAAAAATAGCTGTGGGCAGAAACCAGATCTGAGGCGTGCAGACCAGTGCTCTGGCATTGAGGTAAAGCAGAAGGAATTGCAGATTTCTGTTTCTAATAACAACTAAGTAAAAGTTGAAGACAAACCAACCTTGAACTGGAATAATTAACCCAGGAAATTCTTAGTGAGAAGATGGTACACTGACTAATCTGTGAGCAAGCTTTATAAATGAAAGACTTTTCTGAGGTTGGCTATAAAGAGTGAGGCATTGCTTTCTTTCAAAGGAAACCAGTTTGCTGAGGGCTGCTTCATGGGTTTGAAGGAGTGCTTCTTTTAGGTTGCACATCACAAATTAGAGTTGCTGTTGGAGAAATAGAAGGTGTATAGGTAGTAAACAGGTGGCTCCTGTTCCAAGGAGATTTGTTTGGTACAATTTTATGATTGAGCTGATGCTGTGACACATTAAGTGGAGCTTGTCACTCTCCCATCTGGTCTACACAACTGCTGGAGGCGGATCCCGTTTAGGAAGTTTCACATTTCTTGCAGCTGTTCCTGAATGTTACATAAATAACTAACACAAACCACTGATTCATTTGGCTTTATTAAACCTATCTTAGGGGAATTGTGTTATTGTTCATGGAGAAAATTGTACACATTTCATGGCATTTAAGGGACTTGTTATCAAATTACAGCACTTTAAAGCCCTACTTAGTGCTAATGGGAAAATTGTAAAGTACAGATCAGGACTTTTTTTGGCCTGATTATAATTTATTTAAATGATTGCACTTGATAAAGAGTCCTTCATGTCAACTGAAATGGTTTATGCCTGTGGAACCCAGTGGTGTCTTGTTTTCATCTCCCTGTGGATGCAGTTTATCCTTGGGTCTTATCTGGAAGAAGCAGTTGTTGAAGAATGCTGTGTTCACTTCATACATCATTTAAACTGTTTCTGTTATTGATGAATTGCTTCTGTAATTCACTGATGAAAGCAAACATTATAAACAAGGCATTCCCATATTAGATTTTCAGTGCTTTGCCCAATGGGCAATTTAATGCGACATCAAATGCGATAATAGCTGAATGACAAAAAGAACCCTTCCCATGCTTGCTGGCTTCTAATAGCTTGATTTCATTTTTAATAGGCTGTTAATCTTCAGTTAGTGTTTTGCTCTGCATCAGACGTTTCGCTGCAGTAAGCTGGGTTGTTTGTCTACATTAGGTTTGTGTTGTATTCTGTTAATCATAGAATGATAAAATAGTTAGGGTTGGAAAGGACCTTAAGATCATCAAATTCCAGCCCCCCTGCCATAAGCAGGGACATCTCACACTAAACCATGCCACCCAAGGCTTCGTCTAACCTGGCCTTGAACACTGCCAGCGATGGAGAACTCACAGCCTCCCTGGGCAACCCATTCCAGTGCTTCACCACCCTAACAGGAAAGAATTTCTTCCTTATATCCAATCTAAACCTCTCCTGTTTAAGTTTGAACCCGTTACCCCTTGTCCTGGCACTACAGTCCCTAATGAAGAGTCCCTCCCCAGCATCCCTAAAGGCCCCCTTCAGATACTGGAAGGCTGCTATGAGGTCATCACGCAGCCTTCTCTTCTCCAGGCTAAACAGTCCCAGCTTTCTCAGCCTGTCTTTGTATGGGAGATGCTCCAGTCCCCTGATCATCCTCGTGGCCCTCCTCTGGACTTGTTCCAACAGCTCCATGCCCTTTTTATGTTGAAGACACCAGAACTGCACACAATGCTACAATTGATGTCTCAAAGTGATGT
>NDXB01020519.1:11290-31760 GCA_002631895.1 Agapornis roseicollis
GTGGCCCTCCACTTGTTCCAACAGCTCCATGCCCTTTTTATGTTGAAGACACCAGAACTGCACACAATGCTACAATTGATGTCTCAAAGTGATGTCTCAGGAGAGCAGAGTAGAAGGACAGGATCACCTCCTTTGACCTGTTAGTCACGCTCCTTTTGATGCAGCCCAGGATATGGTTGGCTTTCTGGGCTGCAAGCGCACACTGCAGTTGGCTCATGTTCATTTTCTCATTGGCCACCAGCCCCAAGTTCTTCTCCTCATTGGAAGCTATTTGATGCATATAAGATGCCTGAGATTGACTTTGAGGTAGAAAATTTTGACTCTCCTTGACAAAAACTGTTCATGTGCTAAAATATAATGATACCTAATATGTTGACAATAAATGGCTACCAGCTATTGAATTCAAAGTGAGCATCATGCTGCACAGAAAAAGAGAGATACTGTTGAATGCAAAGGAGCTCTTACAATGTATTGCTGTCTAGCTTAGTGAAAAAACTAAATAGAGTGAGCTGTCTGACCTGAAGGAAACACACTTGTTTCTGGTACAGTTACAAGAAGCCTGTTATGTTCATGGTGTGTAAAGAAAGGGTGCACAGACTGCTGAGAGGTTTGTGAAATTTATGCATATCTTTTATCCTAGATAAGCTAGGGAGCAATGTCACTTATAGGCTTGTAGTATGTTAAAAAAGAAAAAAATATTTTTTTCCTGTTGGTCTGCATCCTGATTTATTTTGGATACTCGGTATCTTTGCTAAAATTGATCTCCTCTGAAGACTGTTGCTGGCCAGAGATATTTAAGAGTTTGAACACATTTCCATTCTGTGATGTCTCAGTATTTTCTTGATTGAGAAACAACTGTTGTACTACATAAGGGACAGCAAAGTTCTTCAGAGCCTCCCATGCTGCTCAGTGGGAGTCATCAGAGCACTTGGGAATCTTGTCTGGTGAAAACTAGCTGAGGGCTAGTGGGTAACATTCTCCTTACTTGCTGCTCTTTGTATTTCCACAGAGTATTTCAAAGTGTAGAAAGGTTCCTACAGAACGCAGAGAGAGACCTTCTGACTTTCAGGTCTAGTCCCATGCAACTGCGTAACTGACAATCCGAAACTGATCTATTCCTCTATGAAAAGTATGTAGTTGGGGGAAAAAAATAGCTACTTTCAGAAAACTGCTTTAGAGCCTCTCCTAGCCTCACCTTCTCTGATGGTTCATATCCAGCCGACAGTTACTAATTAATAGCTTATGCGTGTTTGTGTCCTCAAGTGAAATAATTCTTCCACCTGCCTGCTGCTTACCTAGTTAAAATTTAAGGGACAATTCTTATGCCTCCTCAGTATTTTGTTGTGAAACATATGAAGAGGATCTTAGCTTGGTGGTCAGCTGAACTGGGAAGCTTTCAGATGCTCAGATTTGTTTTCGAGCTCAGATCTGGGATCAGTGTCATATGAGTTCATTATACTGCTTTGGAGCCAAGCTGAGAGCATGAGCTAAGGGTATAGGTGCTTCTTCACTATATATCTATATGGATAATGTCTTCCTTAACCATACAGTTTCTAGCAGTATTTATTTCTCCAGTGTTGTTGCAACAATGTCAGCTCCTGTATGACTGTAGGAGACTTCTAGCTCTGTTGTGATAGAGCACATGCTACTACTCTTCTTGCTATTATTCCTCTAAAAGTTACTATAACCCACATCAATTCAGCTTGACTCATGCTAGTTCTACCATTTCTTTTCAGTGGAAACACACCATTCAATGTTTCCTGTACCTTTCCTTCCTAAACAATATACCTCATTCCAACCCTATTGTGTTTTTGTTCTCTCTGTAGTGAGAGAACAAACTTTCTGTAGTGCATCAATAACAATTCCATTTTGTTATTTCCCTTGTGTCATATAAAAAAAACCCCTCAATTTCTTTCACAACTATGACATATTTCTGAGACAGATTAGCTGCAATACTTGCTTCAGTTCTCTTGCCTAGTTTTAGCATATTTTTTATCCCTTGTTTAGCTCTATCATTTCTTTATTCGGTGCTGAATCTCTCTTTACCCCAGGTTCTTCCACTATATCTAAAATGGCACTTGAGATTATCTGAGTTACTTACACCATTTTTTTTCTTAATATAAGAAACTCTTACCTCATTATATTCCTATCGTTCATCATGTCTCCACATGCAAGAAAATATTTATACAGAAGATGAGATTTTTCTTGTCTTTCTGTTTGTGGTAGGACTCTTGATAAGAGAAACCTACTTTTCTGGATATAAAGATCATTTTTACACATTCACTTTGCAAAGAGGCTACATAAATGTAGCTACTAATTTTCCTGATGAAGTCTTATGGGACCTTAAAACATTGTCTTCTTACACAGTTATTCAAATGAAAATACTACATCTTACAGAGACATTAGAGCACAATGTATGCCACAATTGCTGTACAAACAAAAAGTTTGGACAGGTTATTATCAGTGTCAGATATATCAGTTTTTTCCTAATTCTCAGTTCACAAACTGTGTAATTTGATAGGTCCCAAAGTTTTGTGATGAATGTATGAAGTCAAATGATGAAAATACAGGTATTTAGTCTTTGCTTGGCATTAATTTCATCCCAGAAGCCACATGTCAAACTTCAAGATTTGACTTTACTTGGGGCCATTTAGACTTCACTTTAAATCAGGTATGGCATTTTAATGGGTCAGAAAGAGTAATAGTTTTCCTTGTCAAAGCATCTTTCAAACAAATCTGAAAAAGGTAGCGGGCTTTGAAATAGAAAAATTTAGAGATGATTTACAGATGCTTGGGAAAACCATTTATCACAGGCCAAATGAAAGCTGCATTACAGTGAAATATATATTGTCTAGAACATATTAATCACAGATAATTCGTGCCTTATAATTTCAGGAGATTTCCTAACAAAAGTGCAAACCAGGACTCAATAAGTAATTGGTTTCTGTCTCAGGGCTTGGCTAAGTAGTTCTTAGGTGTGGTCTGACCAAACGTGTCAAGAATGACTATAAATTTTGCATGTACTTTCTCTGACGTGGTCTGTGCAAGGAACTGGAGTTTAGCAAACAGGTTTCCATAAAGTCTTCTAAAAAAGGAGTTGAACCTGTGCATATTCCCTTTCAATCCTTCATTAGACAGTTTTACAAAAGTATTGTTTTCTCTAGTTGTATTTTATATGTGGTTATCTGTTTTCATTCCATTTGGTCTTCATTATGCTGCTTAATTGTTGTCCTAATGAATGTTCTCTTTCTCTTTTCTCTATTTTAATGGACAATAAGTGAAAACTCAGATTTTAATTCAATTACTGACTTTGTATGCAAGATAGATAAAAAATAATGCCATCACATCTATAAATATATGTTTATTTGGATTCCCATTTGATTGATCTGCAATTCTGTTTCAGTCATGCTTTGCTTAGCTGATTTTGGTTTTGTCCTTTTTTTTTTCACTATTTTACTATATGCCAGCATACACAATATGCTGAAAAATTTAATATGTGCAAACACAATTGGAAAATACAAACATGTCCTTTTATGTCCTTTCCAATAAAATGCATCCTACCTAAATATTATCTAAAATGTTATGTAGATATGCAGAGAGCTTATTTTATTTTTTTTTAATGTAAACCAGTGCCATTTTATATTATGTCACTTTCTCCCAAAATATAGCATACAACAGCATTCATCTGTGTTAAGTGAGGTAAGCAACCTGTCTATGCAGTGAGAGCCTTAAAACTGCAGCAGATTTCAAGAACTATGATTCTTCCCATTAGGATATTTTTGCTTTGAATGGGTTTCCAAAGCATGAAAGGAACTGGATCCAGGCACCCCAATAACTGGCTTGAAACCATTAAATCTGAACAAACCAGATAAATCTACTTTGCTTTTCTTAAGCAAGTAGAAAACTTTCATAGTGATGTTTTAAAACATATTTATGCAAGCATGCTTTTAGTTAATGAAGACAATTACTGCGTTATCACTTCATCCACATGGTGAGCTTCCAGAAACAATTCCTCAAGACTGGATCCTTTAAAAAAACCAAACCAATTTAGATTCTAAAAGGATATAAACTTTTTCAGAGTTTGTCATCACAATGCATCTTCACTAGGTACAAAAATAAGGAGGAAAATAAACAGGGTAAAAAGCACATTGTCCATTCTTTTAATGAGTCAGACATACATATGGCAGTTCATTTTGTGTCAGAAAGACTTCCTCTCCCAGAAAGCTGATACAATGTAGTATATGTTCACTAAACCTTTCCTGTGCAAATTTGATTCAATTTTGGTGTGGGAAAAATATCACAACTAGTACAAAGCTTTTAAAAATCAGACTATTTACCTTTGACATAACAGAACTTGTACAGCCACACATTTGGGTGTGCATTTTTCTCTATCAGTCAGTTTCATTCTTCATTATCTCTCCTATGAAAGTATTGCTAAAAAGAAGTGACCTGGTAAATAATGCACAAGTCCCAAAACCTACATAATTAGGATAAGGAAATGAAGTCGGTTGATTGCTCCATTTGCTCCCATATTTTGTTTGTCACCTTGGACTATTCCCATCTTTGTCAATGCCTCTCTGGTGCTGTGGCATGTATACTTTTACAGTTCCACTTGCTAGGTAAATATGACTGGCAGTAAAAGTATAATCATGTAATGTTTGAGTCCAGCTAGATGAATGGCCTAAAGATCAAAACTGGTATAATTTCAGCAGAGTAGTCATGTCTCACTCTGCAGAGGCTTGTGCCCGAAGTGTAAATACCTCTAGGCTGAAATGTATAGGATCACCTGAGCTTTCAAGTGCTGTGCAGAAGAAAGACAGCCTGCATGCCTGCATGAGGTGGAGCTCTCACAGACTTGTTTAGCATGTCACCAAGTTCCGTACATCCCAAACCTGTTGAACTGTTGTAAATTTGTCACCAAAATGATGTACTTAGTACTGTAGCATTGCTGAAAGCCTTGCTCAGGCTGTGCAGGCAAAATTGCAGAGTATGTGTACCTTCAGCTGAGGGAAATGGACTGTAATGAACTGGCTATGAATACACACAGTTTGTGTCAGACTGAAAATGCTGTGCTATTGATCAAGCCCATCCTGAATTAGTGATCTACCTCAGAATATACCCTTCATTTCAGACTGACCCCTGCTATTTTGCTATCTTGTTGGTGATTAAAGACACTGAGACTATATTTTTATCTCTGGTCCATTTAGAGGAGCCTGGGATTTGTTCATATAGCCAGGCAGTAAATGTGACTTAGTGTTTTCAATGTCCTGGTACATTGTACTGATTTCAGTACAATAGTTTCTGGTTTGTGCAGTTGATAGTGAGAGTGCCATCAGCATCAAGTTTTAGACCTTTATGAATGTACTCTCACAGAAATAATTTTTCAGATGCTAAATGTGGTCAGGCTTTCTTAAGTATATTATCCAGGGGGAAAAACCCTCAAAACAACAAAACAAAATAAAACCAAAACCAAAGAAAACTACTGTTTAAAAGTTCTGTGTTTGTAGATCATTCTTATTTGACTAAAATTATGTAAAATCAAATTTTAGTTATCCAAGTTGCTAGCTGTTTCACTCTCAGTAATACAAGAAGGAAATATTTTGTACTCAGGAGTTCAGAAAAGAAATATAAGTAGTGGTTTCAGACCAGCTTTCTCCTGGCCCTGGTGCTAGCTGTCACTGCGGCCTTAAGTGACAAGGTAGAAAGCACAATTTCATTTTTGTGATGAAGCCTGTAAAATCAGGAAAAAAAAAAATCAAATCAGGTTGCTTACTGTGTAATCCTAAAGGGAAAGCTCTCTTAAGTAGTAAAACAGTTTCAGTTAAAGCAGAGTTTCTTATCAGTGGCTCAGCTATGGGCAAAATGCCTAATCTTGCATTAAAGACATTCCAGAAAGAGAATCAAAGTAGTTCAGATGGTTTCCCCCAAGCTATATGGATGAATACTGTGAGCTAGATTCTGATCTCTGTTGCACCGGTGTAGCTCTAGGTAGTTTTTCAGGAGAGCTAGCTTGATTTCACTGCAATAAGATGCTGATGTTGTGGGATAAATGCCTGGCTGCTCTATTTCAGGAGATCCCCTGGTCAGGTGGGCCATACCTGTGTATCCTGATGACTTTCTTCCTGTCCTAATATTTCTTCCTAGACATCTTTCTAAAAACCTTGTATCCTATCCAATTATACTTCTTTTTGTATGAAACAACCTGTTTGGTTAATGTGCTTCAAGCTAACAGCACTGGATTTTATTTATTCATCAGCATGGTCTACATCTCATAAAAGCCTTGCACTTGCCCAAGCTACAAAAGTAGCTGTTGTTATGCTGTGACACTTTTAATGATGGAAGAAATGTTTTCTCCTACTTTACTATTTACTTTTACTACTTCTTTCAAGATGTAATTGTACCCCTGGACCCTGAATTCAAGAAATAATGAACATTAGATTGTCTGCATAATATCCTGTCTTTTAATGCAAAGAGTTGCCGAGGTGTGATCTTTGGTTCCTAAATGTTGGCACATTTAATTTTCACAATAGATTTATAGCTAGAGAGGTGGTGATGTTATGACTTGCAAGTAGATGTCAATGTGAAATCTTGCCTTTTTTTCTAGACTCCATCAGTTTAGATTATTAAAACCTGGAGTTTTCAATTTGCAAGCCAAATTTGAAGGTTCCTGCATTATAGGGTCTGAAGCAAAATGTTGTCATTGTGCTTGAATGTATCACTAGAATACTAATGGTCACTGGAGTCGCTGGAGCAATTAAAGTTCATAGAGGGCATTGTCAGTTGTTACGGATTAGTGAAGGAACCATAGGGTACATAGATCACTGGCCTGTGGCTTCTGCTAATCTCTTTTTTTAGAAACTTTGATAGCTTTTGTATTTCAAAGGAATGTTTTATGGCACTTTTTTGTAAGTTCTCATATATACGAGTTAAGCAGTTCTAGCCGTGATGGTCTTGGTTTCCTTTTAGTCACACCCAAGACTGTTCCTTCCCAGTTGCTATATCCCAAATGGCTTTTGCCTTTTTGACTGTGCACCTTAATGTCTTCTGCCATGTTGTACAGATTTCATTAATCACATCAAGCAGTAAGATTACATTCATGCTAATGAATTAATTTCTACTAACCTGCAGTCTGGCTGCAGGTGATTCGAACCATGAAGTTTTTACAGTTCTGACTATTGGCTGTTCCTTCTGGCACCTGCCTCTTGCATGAGCTACTGTGTTAACCACCACCTGGGGAATATTGGCTCTTTCAACACTTTGACCCATATTTGGCACTGACATACAGCTACTCACTCTTCTTTGCTGACTGAATGAGGATATGTTCTGAGTCTCACCTCTTGCAGGGACCAGACTTGCTCAGCCTTTCCACAAAGCATGACCTGATGCTGCTTTTTTCAGGCATATTTAAGTCTAGAAAGTAGCAAACCTGATGCTTCATATTCATGATCTAGCAACTCTTGTTAGAGTCCAACTGTTCAAAGCTATTAGTAGGCAATATACTTTGGGTTGATTATCCTGTGTCTGTCATTCATTTTCAGTTAATTACTTTATCCATATGTTAAGCATGTTCTCAAAATTCTTGTCATTAGCAGTACCATGTGTTCACTTGCTGGTATACAAGTTTAAGCTGTGTTTGGACATTTCTGTATCTATGTATCTTCATTGTACAATACCACGGCTGTCATCTGTGGATGCTTGTTAGTCCTTTTATGGACTAGAGATAGCTCATTAATCTCGTACCTAGCTGCTGACCAGTCACACTGGTGAGTTACCCATCCCTGCAGATGTACAGCCACACAGCTACAGCTGTTTGGGTTTTATTGTTTTCATTTCCTTTCCTATTCTTTTTTTTTTTTTAATTTTTTTAAAGGGCTTGGATGGTCTCAAACCAACCCTAGTAAATTGTTTGCTCTGCTCTTGCAGAAGTTGTGCTGACAGCTTCTGATGCCCTGTGAAAGGCTAAGATAGAAGAAAAAGATGACTAGGTTTTACGGAGCAAGGTCTGTCCAGATGTAGATATGTTTTGGCAATTGGCCTACTTAGATTATAAGACAGTAAGAAACAGAGTGCTTATAAAATCAAACAGAAATTCCCAAGAAGGAAAGAGATTCTCCAGATCCTCCAGAAGTGCTTTGGAAATATATATGCATGCAGTAGACTACAGTGCAGTGGGAAGAGAAATGCAAAAGCAACTGTGCATGAAGGGACTCTGATACACTGAAAGAGTATATTTAGTGCTCACTGGCAAAGCCCTTAATTCAACCCTAACTCAGAATTAAAAGGGTCACCAGGTGCCATTCTGTCATAAGTGTGTGACAGTTGTAGTACAGCTTTGAGCTGCCAATAAGTTGTAAGAGTGAATTCTGACCTAAGTATCTCATTTCATTCTCCTATAAAGTACCTTTAGATTAGACTTTTGAAGAATAAATTTCATCCTTAGGAATTTGTTGTTGAGAAATGTCTCATTACATTTTTAATTTAAGAACCTCTTCAATAATGAGATAATCGTTATACCTCATCATCAGCTTTAGCTATACTTCATTTAATGCTATGAATTCCTAGAACAGTAGAAATAGCACTAGAGGTTTGGGACTCTTTTGCATGTTCTTTTGATGTTTAGGAAGTTGTGAAATATTTTCAGGTTATTTTCATGGAACTTTAGATTGGCTGATGTGAATTTAGCATGGAAAATTTCATCTGTTTGAAGGTTTCATAAACTATGACTGAAAACTTGCTGATAGGGGTCTGTTTATTTACTGAATAGGAGGTTCTGATGTACAGACACTAAAATACTCATATGAAAGTATTTCTTGATCTGCTCCTAAGAAATATTAAAAAGAAGAAATCCATGAAATAAAGCAGCCTGCTTTGTTCTGACTGTTCTTTTCTAATTCTGGAACCTAATCACTCAGTGCAGTGATTGTCTCAACCTAAACAAAGTTACTGAATTCCCATATATGGTTTATGCAAATACGGTGTTTCTTGAAATATGCTAACAGTATATTAAATTTGAGAACATCAGTTTTATGCCAGGAACTAAACTGAAGGGAAATTCGTGATAAAATATGTGACAGAAGGCTTTTCACAGCTGAATATGTCATGATTATGTGGTTCTGTGGTTGCATAATCATGTTTCTAGTATATGAGAAACATATATATCTCTCACATATATAGAAGTCTTAACTGGGGAATTCATTGCAGCTTAAATTACAATTTTGCACTGCATTTCAGAAGACCACAGGTTTAAGTACATTATTCTGCCATGGGCTTCATTTAAGCTAGTGCAATACCTTTTTTAATTTTCATTATACTCTTTGCCATGAAAAGATTTCTCAAGAGATCACATTCATGGCATGTCGATTTGTGTCCCTGCTACAAATTGTGATAGAAACAAATTACCATACTTCAACTACCCAATATGTTATGTGAAGTGTGCCAACTTGGTATGTCATTTTAGCTTCTATCATAGCTTTTTATTGGATAGATATTTTACTGTCATCTGCTGATTAATTACAACTTGAATGATGATTAATTGAGTGGTTATCAAATCAGAAGGAAGCACATTGAAAAGGTTGTGCCATGGAACACAAAATTTTAATTCAGGGAAGAGGAATGTATTGTCTTTTAAAATACAGAGCGGGAACAGGAAATGGCATGGTCAATCCATTTCTCAAAATCAAGCTTGTTTAAAAATGGTGCTGAATGAAAATTCATAGAAGGCACGAATAGGTAATGACTGACTCCCTCTAGAACTCTTCCTCTTATCTAATTAGCTGCAAATGACTGGGATGGGCAAATTGCTATGCTAGTAATATTCAGAATTAACATGGTGTAAGCAAGGGGATAGCCTTGTGGGCTGAGAAATAGTGGGTGAGCAAAATGAAGAGGTGGCTATGAATATGATAACTGAATGGCCAAATGTATAGGCAGAAGCCATGTAGCTGAGGCTGGAAGCAGGAGTGTGACTGTAACCCACCTATTGACAGGGGACAAAAATGGGATTTCAGATCTGTTTTTTCTAGAATATATGTATAATTCATGTTAGTATTTCATGTTTGTCCAGATAGGTATTGAACTTTAGACTGGCACCTGCCCATTTAACAAATGCCTGAAGTGTCAATGGTTGAGAAATGGTTCAGCATTAACTGAAATGATAAAACACATTGTCCTGCAGGCTATTTCACGATGTGGTAGTTATAATACTCTGCTGGCTTATGCATCATGTAGATTCATGAGTCTAGATAGGAAGAGACCCTTCAACAAAAGAATTCTATCATGTCATGTGGAAGATTTACACTTAAACTCACATGGACTGATAGCTCAAACTGACATTGAACTGCTTAAGGAACCTTAAACTCAGATGAGGAATTTTGAGAGCAGTGGTCTAGTCATTTGGGCAATCAGAGAAGATGCTATTTAAGTCACATGTGGTAGCTTTACAGTTTTAGGCAGGTAAAAGGAACCAGAAGCTTCTTCACTAGCCCAGCTGCTAGTAAGGAGGTGAAATAGGTGTTCTTGATCTTACTGACTCACACTAGTCTCTCGTCTTCACCTCAGGCATTGTTTTTTTGTGTAAACTATGTCATTAGTTAATACCTCTAGGGAAGACTGAGGAAGCAAGTTATTCTGACAAGAATAATTCATATTCTTATATAGCATAAATCAAATTAAGTACTAGTATACACCTATTTTACAGTCTTCACTGACATAACTATGTTAGTAAAGGCAGTTTGGTTTTGTTTTTCTTCATTCCTAATAGTTATACTGATAAAACTTTTACATATAGAACAGATCGAAATTAGCAGAGTTAATTCTCATGTAATTTATTTCCTGAAGTTCAGTTTAACCTTGGGTTTGGCTTCATGATATGTAAGTGTGGGGGAAAATGAATTAATATGGTATATATATATATATATATAAAAATATATATATATGAACTTCTTACTTAGTGTTAATGGGAAATTTGTATGGAATGTACATTGTATGGTACTTTTCAGGAGCCCACTTGCAGAATTGAAGTAGGAACAAGGAGCTAACTTGGAGATTCATAGAATCATAGAATAATTAGGGTTGGAAAGGACCCTAAGATCATCTAGTTCCAACCCCCTGCCATAAGCAGGGACAACTCACTGCGGGGCAGTGTTGAACGCCTTGCACAAGTCCAGGTAGATGACGTCAGCTGCTCTACCCCGTCCATCAGTTCAGTAGCCCCATCGTAGAAGGCCACCAAATTGGTCAGGCAGGATTTCCCCTTAGTGAAGCCATGCTGGCTGTCACCAAGCACCTCGTTGTTTTTCATGTGCCTTAGCATGGCTTCCAGGAGAATCTGCTGCAAGATTTTGCCAGGCACAGAGGTGAGACTGACTGGTCTGTAGTTCCCTGGGTCATCCATTTTCCCCTTCTTGAAAATGGGGGTTATATTTCCCCTTTTTCAGTCATTGGGAACTTCCCCTGACTGCCATGATTTTTCAAATATGATGGCCAGTGGCTTAGCAACTTCATTTGCCAGTTCCTTCAGGATGGATTTCATCAGGTCCCATGGACTTCTACACACCCAGTTTCTTAAGATGGTCTCAAACCAGATCCTCACCTCTCAGTTCCTGCATCTGCCTTCCAAGACTTGGGTGGTGCAGTCAGAGCCTTTGCCAGTGAAGACCGAGACAAAGAGGTCATTGAGAAACTTAGCCTTCTTTAAATGCAGGGTAGGCAGTTCTCCTGATAGCTTCTGGAGAGGGCCCACATTGTCCTTAGTCTTTTATTCACAATGTACCTATAGAATCCCTTCTTGTTATCTTTCACATCCCTAGCCAAGTTTAATTCTAACTGGGCCTTAGCTTTCCTCACCTGGTCCCTAGCTTCCCAGACAACATCCCTGTATTCATCCCAGGCCGCCTGTCCTTGCTTCCACCTTTTATAAGCCTCTTTTTTCCTTCAAATTATTCTCTGCAGCTCCTTATCCATCCAAGGAGGTCTCCTGGCCCTCCTGCTGCACTCCTTTCAAGTCGGGATGCAACGCTCCTGATCTTGTAGCAGGTGATCCTTGAATATCATCCAACAATCTTGGGCCCTCCTGCCCTCTAGGGCTATTTCCCATATTTTCAATGGCCTGGCTATGTAAAAGGTGAATGTATACCAATATTTATCTAAGCTGATTCTCCTACATACTTATTATTCTCCAAAGGACTAGACTCCTGCAAAGTTTTTTTTTGCTGCCTCTTTCCTATCATAACTGAAAGTAACAGGTTGTGCTGCCAGCCTCCCTGATTCTGTGTTACCTGAGATCTGTAGACAGACGGGTTTTTGGCCACTGAGATTTGGCAGAAGGGCTTTTCAATCTCATGTAGAGTCATGGAGCATGCTGTGGGATACAATTACTGCCACCTTACAGATTGCTCCCATAATTGATGCTTCCTGTCTGACATAGTTCTTGCTTCCAAAGCCTCACCCAAATAACCATCTGTGGTAACGTACAAGTAAATGGATAAGTAGAAGCTCACTTGCAGCTCTAACCATAAAACCATCTGCTTCGCAGGAAGTAGTTAACATCGTACAGGATTTTTTATGTATGTATGTCCAACTACCGCCAAGTCAGATAGAGAAGAAGTGAAACAGAGTTATGATAGGTTTTTATTTCTTAGATTTCTTATGAAAGCCTCATGTTCAGGTTCAAATGACAGGAATTAGCCATATTAATACCTAATAAATAGTAATTGCAGGAGTTAGAGTAATAAGTATAATAAAGAGCCGAAACAAAGGATGTGCAATTATTTGGCATGCAAATGTTTTTTTACATTATTCTTATCCAATATTGTTGAGACATCCTGAAGCCATGTAAGTAAGCCAGAGAATCCTGATATATTGGGCACAGGCAGGTGTGTAATGGAAAAATAAATTGTGGCATAATTCTCTGAAAAATGTAAATGTCTGTAATTAAAAAATTCTGTTCTTTTCACCATTTCTAAACTGTACTTTAGGTGTAATACAAAATATAGTTGCAGAAATGCATAGGGAATGTTTAATAATTAGGTAAAATATAGGAATCTACTAAACTTACGTTCCATTGGCTCAGTGGGTGAATAAACTCAGTGCTAGACTGCTGAAGTTATATACAACTTGTTACATGCTATCCGTGGCTATGACATTCTTTAAAAGAAACTGCTTCTGTGTAGATTTTAAGGGCTGAATTGTAATATTTGAACTTAGAGACTTGGCTTAACCTGTAAGAAATAGAAAAAAAACTAAGATGTGATAACCCCGAAGCTGAATTCCTTTTCTCAGTGGAAGACTCCTGGAATAATCTATTTGCTGCCTGCTTGGGTAGAACAAGAAATCTTGGGGTGGAAGTGGAGTGGCCTTTCAAGATCACTCCCATTTCTGGTCAAAGTGTTGAGTCCTGTGAGTTCTTTGTCAGTTAATATTTTCACAGCTGCTATTTCAGTTTTCCATTACGACCAAGGAAATGCTTATAGAATCATAGAATCATAGAATAGTTAGGGTTGGAAGGGACCTTAAGATCATCTAGTTCCAACCACCCTGCCATAAGCAGGGACACCTCACACTAAACAATGACGCCCAAGGCTTCATCCAATCTGGCCTTAAACACTGCCAGCAATGGAGCACTCACAACCTCCCTGGCCAACCCATTCCAGTGCCTCACCACCCTCACAGGAAAGAATTTCTTCCTTATATCCAATCTAAACCTCTCCTGTTTAAGTTTGAACCTGTTACCCCTTGTCCTGGCACTACAGTCCCTAATGAAGAGTCCCTCCCCAGCATCCCTAAAGGCCCCCTTCAGATACTGGAAGGCTGCTATGAGGTCTCCACGCAGTCTTCTCTTCCCCAGGCTGAACAGCCCCAACTTTCCCAGCCTGTCTTCATATGGGAGATGCTCCAGTCCCCTGATCATCTTCGTGGCCCTCCTCTGGACTTGTTCCAACAGTTCCATGTCCTTTTGATGTTGAGGACACCAGAACTGCACACAATACTCCAAGTAATGTCTCATGAGAGCAGAGTAGAGAGGCAGGATCACCTCCTCGGACCTACTGGTCACGCTTCTTTTGATGCAGCCCAGGATATGGTTGGCTTTCTAGGCTGAAAGCGCCCACTGTCGACTCATGTTCATTTTCTCATCGACCACCACCCCCAAGTACTTCTCTGCAGGGCTGCTCTGAATCTCCTCTTTGCCCAACCTCTGGACATTGTCCTCCCTGTTCTAGGATATAAGTCTTACCTTTCGTAACTGAATCACCAACCGTAAATTCAGTTTTAGTGTCCATTACATAGCTGCAAAATGTATGCAAAACAGTCTTTTCAATTTGTAACTATCACACTCCAATTTATACATATTGAAGAAAAAAGCACACACCTACTTTAACTGCTCTTAAATGTCAACACCGTATCTTTTAACACTGAACATCAAAATGAATTATACCCAGATACTCTTCCTGTTGATGGCTAAATGTGTATGTGATAGATTAGAATTTTGCTCTGTGTTTTTGCTCATGCTTCACTCTCTCAAACTTCAGACTGCTAGTGAACATGATGTAGACCCCTAATGGACCTATATCACATGTCCTAACAGATCTCTAAAGCTGTATGTTATATGAAATTTTAGGATTTACTCTCTTTCCACCAGTTAATACATAGTTCATCATAATAAACTGATGTTTTTATCCTTTATATTAAAAAGAAGAAAAAAAAAGCCATGTTGATCTAAACATAATTATAGATTGAGATCTGGGGATGAAAGAGGAGCTGACGGAGACCTTTCAGGTTAGGATTAAAGGGACGGCAGGGACAGGTGACATGATAGTGGGGGGTTGCTACAGGTTGCCTGAGCAGGAAGACCAACTGGATGAGGACCTCTATAGGTTCTTTACTGTGAAGGTGGTGAGACAGTGGCACAGGTTGTCCACAGAAGCTGTGGCTACCCCATCCCTGGAGGTGTTCAAGGCTGGGTTGGATGGGGCTTTGAGCAGCTTGCTCTAGTGGAAGGTGTCCCTGCCCATCACAGAGGATTGTAACTAGGTGATCTTTAAGTTCCTTTCCAACCCAAAACATTCTGTCAACTTGCTATAGAAAAAATATTTCCTGTGGGAAACTGTATCATTCTCTTTTATTTTAGAGTGGTAGACCAAGAGCAACTTTTTATTTGAGATAATCCTAGTGTGCTTGAAGTAGGAGACTGCCTTCTGGATCCTTTGGCAATAACCAGCTTTCAGATCCTGGGACAGTATTTGTGTGAACTGATGTGTGGAGTCTTCAGTACGCCAAAGTTGAGGGTGATATATTTCAACATACTGTAGAACTTATCCATTAGTTTCAGACCTGGGGAAGGCAGAGAAGAGAAATATGTCAGAATTTTTATGAAAGTTGCTTGCCAATCTTGGGATGTTCTGAGTTATTCCTTAATATTCTCATTTAACTGTCCTAATCTTGTTTTGAATATGTGCTTTTATGTTTACATTTTTATCTCATTGTATATCCTTTCAGTTTAATTTTAATGGAAGCAAAATATGCACAGTGAAGAGAAAATTACACCGCCAATGTGAGAGCAGATATAGATAAGCAAGGTGTTAGCAGCCTTTTCAGCAGCAAGCTTGTCTTCACATTAGTAAATTGGCTACAAGAAGAGATCCCATTTCAAGTAAGTCCCACTGTCAAACAATTAAATCACAGCATAGCATATTAAACCCTCTTCACAAGGATGGGGAAACTGCTGTCAGTTCATCTATCAGCTTTGGTAGTACCGAAGCAGCAAGTAAAGGAATATTTCCTATTAGCGATCAAGTCCAGAGAGTTCAAAAAGGTCTGATAAAGTAAAACTGAACGATAAGGGGTTTTTTACTGTTGTCAAAAAAGCAAATATTATGAATACTTCAAGATTAAGGAGAAAATTTGAAGGGAAAGGTAGTGACTCATAGTGATACTTTGAAAGAATAATGGTCATAAAATGTGTTTTTCAGTGAACAAAGTTAAAAAAAAGGTGACGGTTAAGCAGCCTAAACAACTTGATGGAATTAAAACCATTTTTGCCTTTGGAAGAATTCTTTCTGGTAGAAATTCTTTATTAATCATAATAAATGTTGGTTAAATATTTGTCCTCTAGAATGTCTCCAAAATTTGTAGATATTTTGTACTAATTTTATAGAAAGGTTTTCAAAATCATACTGCACATAGCATGCAGAGATATGTATCTGTGATTATCCCCTCTATATCTCTCTGAGGAGAGACAACTGTATCTGGATTCATTAGGAAGTCAGATTATAGCTTTTTGATTTTCTTGCCTGATCCATAAAGCCTTGGTGGAAGCAAGACCGGGCAGTATGAAGCCAAAAGAAGTGATGCTGCAACATAAGACACATTTCTTCACTCCTGTTGTGTTTTTAATTTCACCAATTCATTCCTCTGTGGGGAGAGAAAGACTTTTTAAATAGAAACCAGGCAGAAAAATTTGATAAGGTCTCTGTCCTGCTACATATGAATCATAGAATCATAGAATAGTTAGGGTTGGAAAGGACCTGAAGATCATCTAGTTCTAACCCCCCTGCCATAAGCAGGGACACCTCACACTAAACAATGACACCCAAGGCTTCATCCAATCTGGCCTTAAACACTGCCAGCAATGGAGCACTCACAACCTCCCTGGCCAACCCATTCCAGTGCCTCACCACCCTCACAGGAAAGAATTTCTTCCTTATATCCAATCTAAACCTCTCCTGTTTAAGTTTGAACCCGTTACCCCTTGTCCTGGCACTACAGTCCCTAATGAAGAGTCCCTCCCCAGCATCCCTAAAGGCCCCCTTCAGATACTGGAAGGCTGCTTTGAGGTCTCCACGCAGCCTTCTCTTCTCCAGGCTGAAAAGCCCCAACTCTCTCAGCCTGTCTTCATATGGGAGATGCTCCGGTCCCCTGATCATCCTCATGGCCCTCCTCTGGACTTGTTCCAACAGCTCCATGTCCTTTTTATGTTGAGGACACCAGAACTGCACTCAATACTCCAAGTGATGTCTCAGGAGAGCAGAGTAGAGAGGCAGGATCACCTCCTTGGACCTACTGGTCACACTCATTTTGATGCAGCCCAGGATACGGCTTGCTTTCTGGGCTGAAAGTGCGCACTGTTGGCTCATGTTCATTTTCTCATCGACAAACACCCCCAAGTACTTCTCCGCAGGGCTGCTCTGAATCTCCTGTTTGCCCAACCTGTAGCTGTGCCTGGGATTGCACCAAGCCAGCTGTAGGACCTTGCATGTGGCATGGTTAAACTTCACGAGGTTGGCATCAGTCCATCTCACAAGCGTGTCAAGGTCCCTCTGCATGGTATTCCTTCCCTCCAGCGTATCCACCAAACCACACAGCTTAGTGTCATCGGCAAACTTGCTGAGGCCTCACTCAATCCCACTGTCCATGTCAGTGACAAAGATGTTGAACAAGACCGGTCCCAACACCAATCCCTGAGGAACACCACTCGTCACTGGCTTTCAGCCGGACACTGAGCCATTGACCACAACTCTTTGTGTGCGGCCATCCAGCCAGTTATTTATCCACTGAGTGGTCCACCTAGCAAATTGATGTCTCTCCAATTTAGAGACAAGGATGTCGTGTGGGACAGTGTTGAACGCTTTGTACAAGTCCAGGTAGATGATGTCAGCTGCTCTACCCCTGTCCATCAGTTCCGTAGCTCCATTGTAGAAGGCCACCACATTGGTCAGGCAGAATTTCCCCTTAGTGAAGCCATGCTGGCTGTCACCAAGCACCTCGTTGTTTTTCATGTGCCTTAGCATGCCTTGCAGGAGAATCTGCTGCACGATTTTGCCAGGCACAGAGGTGAGACTGACTGGTCTGTAATTCCCTGGGTCATCCATTTTCCCCTTCTTGAAAATGGGGGTTATATTTCCTCTTTTTCAGTCGTTGGGAACTTCCCCTGACTGCCATGATTTTTCAAATATGATGGCCAGTGGCTTAGCAACTTCTCGCCAGCTCCTTCAGGACCTGCAGATGGATTTCATCAGGTCCCATGGACTTGTGCACATTCAGGTTCCTAAGATTGTCTTGAATCAGACCTCTCCTACAGTGGGCCCAAGGTCTTCATTCTCACAGTCCCTGTGTCTGACTTCCAAGACTTGGGTGGTGCAGTCAGGGCCTTTGCCAGTGAAGATGAGGTAAAGAAGTAGTTCAGAACCTCAGCCTTCTCCAAATCCTGCGTAGCCAGTTCACGCGTTAGCTTCCAGAGGGGTCCTATGTTGTCCCTGGTCTTTCTTTTATTTGCAGTGTACCTATAGAATCCCTTCTTGTTATTCTTAACATCCCTAGCCAAGTTTAATTCTAACTGGGCCTTAGCTTTCCTTACGTGTTCCCTAGCTTCCCAGACAACATCCCTGTATTCATCCCAGGCTGCCTGCCCTTGCTTCCACCTTTTATAAGCCTCTTTTTTCCTTCGAATTATTCTCAGCAGCTCCTTATCCATCCAAGGAGGTCTCCTGGCCCTCCTGCTGCACTTCCTTCCAGTTGGGATGCAACACTCCTGAGCTTGTAGCAGTTGATCCTTAAATATCAGCCACCATTCTTGGCCTCCCCTGCCCTCTAGGGCTTTATCCNCTTCGAATTATTCTCAGCAGCTCCTTATCCATCCAAGGAGGTCTCCTGGCCCTCCTGCTGCACTTCCTTCCAGTTGGGATGCAACACTCCTGAGAGGAAATTGATTAAGGAAAAGTAATTAACATTATGTCATGCACTGCATTTATATGGTACGATTTTTTTAAATGTTGAAAAATGCTAACAGAGTACAGCTGTACTAAGAACTCTTACTTTACAAAATTATAAGAGTGTTCATCATTTGTTAATTATGATGATCTTAAAATGTTGATATACAATTATATCTGTGTTCAGTCACTGAAACGTAGCACCTAACAGTATATTATCCCAGTAAATTAGCAAGAGGTGCCAGTTTCCTGTGCTAACACCGAGCAGTATTCCCACTTCAAATGATTTTGCACATACTGCTTAATGCATGAAATGTATTGTGAAACAAAACTGAGCCTGGGTTAAGCTGTTGGCACAAAATAGCATAAATACATAAAAATGTCAAAGTCCTGGAAAATTTGATTTATGTTTTACACCTTGGGCAAACACCAGCTAGACATACAGTCTGCAGATTTTTGTCTTTCCCTGCAGGGAATATTATTTTAGTTGCTAAGGAACTACTAACTGAGAAAGTATGGCACTGATGAAAATTTAGCAATTTCTTATTAACTCATAAAAGCAATCGTTATTTTGATCATTGTGCTGCAGTGGGAATCATGAAAAGCACTTAATCTTATTTAACCAGTTACACTGCCAGTTCTATGAAAGCTGTACATATTTCTGTGAGCAGAAGGTAGAAATCAGAAATAAGGATAACAACCTTTTGTATTTACAGTTGCCTTGACATTGATGAAGACTCACATTACAGAAAAGTGCTACGATACTGTAAAAAAACCCCAAGTTGTTGATTTTTAATGCTCTACTCAGTAAAATCCTTACTCCAGTAAGCAGGTCAAGTGCATTTGCTGTGTTTTTCTTTGTGAAAACAGCTATGTCAGCAGAGAGCTACAAGAGACCCCACTGAGGCTTCCCCTCACCCCAGGGCTCTGTGCTGGGCAGTATGGGGTCATGGCCAGTAACCCTGCTCTGCTCATCCCTGCAGTGGGGTACAACCCTACTCGCTGGCTCACATGTCTCTCCTCTGCCTCTCTGTGGGGAGAAACAAGAAAGATGAATGAGGGGGTGAGGGGTAGAAATATCTGAATCTATGAATGCAGTAGGCAGGTCAATATAAAATGAGTTTTTCTATAACATGCCAACTGGGGCATAAATATGATTATATGGAACAGAAATATTTTTCTTCCGCTATACGTAAATCCTGAGACTCATTGTCCTAGAATCATAGCTTAAAATATAATCAAAAATTTCCATTAAATGAAAAGGTGGGGATTCAGTGTTTGAGTCTGCATGCTTCTGAGTATTTTTCTGAACGCAGAGGGAGCAATACTGAAATAGTATGATTTCTGCTACCCTTATCTTTTTCTCTAAGCAGCTCTTCGCCACTTGCAGTCACTCAACCACTATGGTCTGTGCAGTGTGTTGTTCCTTATGCTTTTACAGTGAGATGATAATGAAAAGCTAAAGGTTGGATTAGAGTCCCTGGTGACAATAAGGGATCTCCATGTCTGGAGGACTTTTAGAAAAAGTTAGCTAAACGTCTATCATCACTGACATGGGAACAGTTTGTTCATCAGGGCAAGAAGATGTGTTACTCAATCGGCCTATAGTCTGCAAAATATGAAAAGCTGGCAAGTGAAATGATTGCAGCATAAAAGTAAATCCCATACAAATCCATCCTATTACGAGTGAGCTTTGAAAAAAAAAATTAATATCATTAACAGTCAAAAAGTGTTACTTAATTCCCTACCGCCCCCCCCCCCCCCATTTA
>NDXB01020519.1:31866-107295 GCA_002631895.1 Agapornis roseicollis
CCCCCCCCCCCCCAGTTAAAAATACATTATACAAGATGATCCAGAGATTTACTTTTTTTCTCTCCAAAATGCTTCAGCTAAACGCCTGGTCAGGTGAACTGAATAGTCTCTTCAGTCCTCTACAAGCAGTTGCTTGTGTAACCTATGCCCCCTGTGTCTGTATAGTTAATGGAGACATGTGGTCAAACCCAGCAGGGGATGCAGCCTCCCCTTCACCCTTCTGTAAGTGACTGCCATTCTTCCTTGACTATAAAATGAGACAGAAATATGTTATCCTGAGCTTTGGCACCCAGGTACTTCTCAGATTTGCACACAGAGCAATTCTATGCATAGGTCTGCAGCTTCTGGTGGGTAGCTAGAGTGTTCTGTGATTTAGATGCACTAGATATAGCATAATTATCCTTGAACAGGAAAATTATTTTCCAAAGGGAAGAAATGTGGACAGGCTGTCTGACAACGGACATTCTGTGAGCAATCCAGAGACCTTGGTGTAAGACAGCCTGCCTGAGAACAGAAACAGAGTCGAGATAAACTGCAGGCCATGGATTAGGGAGTAAAGAAACACCAGCTGTAAGAACTCAGAGGCAGGTGAAGGAGAAGGAAAGCTGGGAAGTTCTGGGGCTAGAGTTCCCAGAACAGTGTTATCCAGGCCTAGCATTGTTAAGGGTTAAGGTGCCAAATCACTGTAGCTGTGCTAAGAATCTCTATATAACATTGACACTTTGTCTAATAAAATGGCATTCGCTTGATCACATTGATTGTCTCAGCGTTGTCCATGACTGCTGCGTCAACAAAGAAAAATCCATGGGCATCACTATTTAAGTTGTATTATAAGCATTTTATTAGTAATTTAAAGCACACATGATTTGCATAGACGTATGATGAAATGGAAGGAATAACTTAGTCAAAATAATCAAGTAACTGCACCCACTGAAAAGCTCTATTCCCAGTAGAATAGCAATGTGCAGAGTTTGCCTGCCAAGGAAAAAGAAAAAATGAACTGGCAAGACTGAGAACACACAGCTAGATCTTGCTGCAGAAAATTTAAAATGTGAATTTTCAATAAAATATTAATGGAAGAGTTTCTTTTACCTGCCAGTTCCAGACTTGTGTTTACTAGAGACAAAACAAAGCTTCCTATAGAGAATGTGAAGAAAAGCTCCTAGAGAATAAGTTACTCTTTCCCTTGTTATTAAAGCAATACTTTATTTCAACTAATCTATATGCACTGTTACCGGGTTCAGTTCATAAACTAATAGCAATAAAGGACATGGGCCTTAGAAAGGGCAGTTGTGAGTATGTGATTTTGCTAACTGAAAGTTTACAACACTTTTTAGCTCACTGCTGGAGTTACTGATATGCTGTTGCCACCATAGTCAGTTTAATTCACTCTCCTTTGTAATGGAATAAAAACCAGGTTTGGGAGAGATGCAGGTAGCACAAAGTGTGAAATTTCTGGAAGAAGTATTGTGAAGGCTTCCATAAAATGTTGTTGTGTGGCCATCAAACTCCTGTCCCACCTTTTCTCAAGTAAGTTAACTGTTCCCAAGCTCCACACTGTGCTGTACCCTCAGGCTAGTGAGGCAGTGCAGTGGCACATGGCATGAGCTGTACTGATTGGTTAGGTGTCTTTGCTTGGAAAACTTTTCTGTAAGCCAGACCCAGCTGGGTTTTTTTATACCAGGTTACTCAAAAAAGCAGCTCATGGGAAAACTGACAGTTCACCAGTTATGTTTTTATTATGGATTCAGATCCCTTAAGCTACATTTGGGACTATTAAGTTAGATTTTCATATTCAGCTCAAAGACTAAATCAGCAGGCATTTTGGAATATAAAGTGAGTTATATACTCCGTAACAAAAATAAATGCTTTCACAATGATTTACATGTTTACAGCAGTAACAGTGGCTAATGTGTAGTAAAGTCAAATTTCAATAAAAATGAGTTAATTAAGTCATATTTTAATGCTAAAAAAAAAGTAGTAAGCATTATGCATGGCTGATACAAATATTAATTGCCTGCAAGATGACATATAATAGCATAATATTCCATTATGATAATGAAGGAAAACCTGAAATAACAGACTACTGTTCACCACTATGTATGGCATTGTCTATATACTGTCAGTTAGTGGGAGAAAGCTGCAGATCTTGTAAATAAGGTATTGTTAACTGGGAAAATAAAACCTCTTCTACTTCACAATTCCAAAATGCATTGAAGCACTGGAAATGCCTTTGTAATGTACTCTGTGTGTGTGTGTGAGGGTGTGTGTGGAGTGAAAGAACACAGCTTCTCAGCATCTGCATTGAGCCACGAACTCCTGGTCAGGTTTTTTTGGGTTTGGTTTTGTTTTATAATGAGATAAAATGGACCTCAAGAAAAAAGAGACTTCAAAAGAAAATATAAATATTAAATAAGTTTTTGTTCCTTTCTATCAGACAAACCTTTCTATGACATAACCTGATAAGGGGCACATACTGTGCATTTGTACTTTTATTGCAATTCCATCAATCTCTCCTTTTATTCTGAGTGCAAAAATCAATATTTTTGGATGCTTTTAACAACACTGTGCTACTGGAAGACAAGAACATGAGAAAGTCAGCCTCAGAGTTTCATGTCTTATCTTTTTCTGACAGACGTTGTTATTGGACATTGGAAAATCATAATATTTCTTTGGACTTGGATTGGTGAAGTGATCTTCTTGCATGCTTAACACCATAGGATGACAGGCTAAATGTAAAGCACATGATTTCTCTTTAGGACATTGAGAAAACCTTTTTCTTCTATTGCTGCACACACTTAGGTAAATACTCTCAATCAGCTTCACAGCTGATGTAAGTTGAAATAGTTCTGCTCAAGGTAACTGGATTAGTGTGACTCTGTTTACTTACACCTGCCTGGGCTTATGTTCCTAAAATACTTACCAAGTTGTTGCACCAGCTTTGAAATTTCTTACATAAAGTGTAGTAGAGTGGCTTAGTTTCAGAGCAGTTGTACTGTCTTCTGGGGGTCTGCTTGAAGAGTGAGTTATTGCTCTACATGAATAAGGTGGTCATGATTCAACTCTTAAGCTACTAAGATAAAATAAAAAATGCATGACTACAAAGGAAAAATCATGTAAATTCTTGGCAGTTAGGATTTGTTGACTGATTGCCTCCTGCTGAATACCACTACAGGATTCCCATATGCATATGGAAATATCAGGTATGTGATTAAACAGACTTTGTTATGCTGTAACTACACAAACCAAACTATGCTCCTGCAGCCTCATTCCTTGGAGAGTGATTCTAATCCTACTGAAAGTATTAACCATGCCTTTGATATACTCATTTCTTCTGCAAACATGTCCAAGTGATTCTTGCATGATGAATCCTCTGTATAGTATAACATATATATTGCTAACCCTAGCAATCAAATACCTTCAGATCTTTCCTACTGAGGCAATCTAATGCATACATATTATCAGCCTTATATTTTTTAAGTATTTCCTAACTCCCTGCTTATGGTAGGGGGCTTGGAACTAGATGATCTTAAGGTCCTTTTCAACCCTAACTATTCTGTGATTATTCTACCTGAATTTTGTTGCTGGGCTTGGGGTCCAGACGGAAATTGCTTTAGGCTTTTTGGTAACCTAGGGATGAGTGAAAAATGGCTTTGCTGCTTTTGAGTTCTCTGCCAGTTTTTCTGGTTGCTTGATTAGACTGTGGCTTTTGCAGATTTACAAAGGTGCGTGTGTGGCTTTAATCAGCAGAGGACATGCACACAGGTCTGTAACATTGAGGAGCCTGGAATGATTAAATATATTGACAAAGTGTGAGGTAAGAGAGGTATGTCTGGATGGCTCCCATATCAGACATCTGAATGACATACAAATGTATGATGGCAGCAGTAGGAATAGAAAGTGGAGTATGGGTGAGAAAAATCTGGAGGTAAAGAATTAAGCTTAAACTCAACAGTCTGTCAAAGCATATGTCTTCTGCGATATTTGTTCTCAAATTCTAAATACAGACAGCCATGTGACAAGGATACAGAGAGTCACATTCAGCTAATACTGAAGCCTATTAAGGAAAGAAGATATTATTTCTAAAGCCCCCTGTTCCAATCCTTGATTTGTTGTATAGCCTTCACTTAGCACCTTTTCCAACCGAGCCTGGTTTCTGGAGACAGATGGAAAGCAGCAGCACACACATGCTAGCGAGTTTAGTGAGATTGCCAAAAAGTTTGTTGGAAATAACTGAACTTTGAAGTTGAAGGCATTAGTGCTGGTGTGATTTTACAGTTCAGGCTCACAGCTAGCCTTCACTCTTTGTACGTTTGAAGGCTACTAATGAGACAGTGGTTTCTGTGAGAAGTAAACACGATGCAGATACACTGTCTAGTTGACCTATGGTCAGAGACTTTTTTGAAAATCAATGTGTGGTTTTCCTTCTTCCTTTTGATTTCTTTCTTTCCTGATAGCAGCAAAAGGAGGGGTTTCAGATGTGCAAATATTTTACGGTTGTGTATGCTTAACTTAACAAAAATGCCTTCTCTGATACTGACCAAAGATGCTTGAAAATGAAATAATAATGCTAATGGAAATGTTTATCCCGTGGGCTGTTGCAAATCTTAAATGAGAACATACTGGTCTGACCAAATAATAGGCAAGGGGTTATCTTGGAGTTCTTTCATCTGAGGAATCCTGGAGAACAGCCTCTGTTACATCAGTTAAAAAGACCTAAAACAAATTCAGAAAGAGGTCCAGGAACAAGTTAAATGGGAATTGTGCCAGTGATGGTTTGCAGTCTGTTGTACTTCCAGAAATCCTTTTGCTACTATTGCTCACTGAATTAGTTACACACCAATTACCTGTCAAAGGTATTTCCAGAGCAAGTGTGTATCTTCTTGGTTTTTTGACTCTGCTATTCCTACAGTCTGAAAAAGGGAAATAAATAAGGGGGAACCAAAGTGCATTTTTTTCCAAAAAAAAGAAAAATAATATTTATTATTTTTCACATTGAATTGAAAGTTTAACTTTGCTTGCTTGAAGCATTTAATCTCCAGCATTTGTACAGAAAGTCAAATGGTTACATCATTATTTGAACATCCTCCCCACCCCTGAGGAGGCACTGGGATTGTATGTTGTGTACCCTGGCACAGTTCCCCCAGCCCTGCAGCTGAGGTGACAGCAGAATCCTGCCTCTCCTCCTCTTCACTAGTTTGGGAATCTGACCATTGAGAAAAAAAATCTAAAGCCAAGACTTTCAGTGTTGTTGACAGAAAATCATTATTTTTGTTAGGTCAGCTGAAGTCACATTTTTGGGTAAATTGGCATTCACCAAAATGTTGCGTCTGGCTCCAACTTTAGTGCAGCTGTCACAACTATCAGAAACATTTTCCTGTAGAGGCAAAGGATCATTCACTTGCCTGTTGCTGTGGTGCCCATATACAATGATGGCAGAAAGGACAGACCAAGTGTTTAGGCACCATCAGCATGTTCCCATGGACAATACAGTAGGACCAAGACAGAGAAGGACAACTGTTCCACAGCATCATGGGCAGGCAGTCATCTCCACTGACTGTGCTGAGGAGTTGGCAGAAGACTGGGTTTATTCCAGCCTCTGTACTGATGACTGGCTTCTGGTAAGAGGTGAGGGAAAAAACTCAGTGGTGTCCCCATCTGCTCAGCTGGTCAAATAGGGGTGAAGCAGTCCTGATTAGAATCATAGAATCCTAGAATAGTTAGGGTTGGACAGGACCTTAAGATCATCAAATTCCAACCCCCCTGCCATAAGCAGGGACACCTCACACTAAACCATGTCACCCAAGGCTTTGTCCAACCTGGCCTTGAACACTGCCAGGGGTGGAGCATTCACAACCTCCCTGGGCAACTCATTCCAGCATCTCACCACCATAACAGGAAAGAATTTCTTCCTTATATCCAATCTAAACCTCTCCTGTTTAAGTTTGAACCCGTTACCCCTTGTCCTGTCACTACAGGAACCATTAGGGTGGTGTTACATATTTTTATGAACCAAATAGTAATTCAATCAAGAGAATTCGTAAGCGTAATCCTGTTCACTGGGGGTTGTGAAGATCCAAGTTTGGCATTCTATGTTTCTGCTACATTAAAGGACACAATGAAGAGCATGGAAACATTTATCTTTTACTTATCACAATTAGTTCTGTGGCTTTTGCCTGTTTTGCCACATGATGTGGCAAGAGCCCTGATTCTGTTATCAGATCAGTCTAGCTAATTGTGCTTGATCAGACAGCTCTGGGAGTGCTCAGTGTACCTCTGAGTAACGTGCATTGCACAGCAGAAAGTTACTGATAAATGACAAACCTTTAATGCTGGAGACTTGCTTTCAGACTTCTAGCAGTGTGTTTCGATATGAGGGAGTTTTTAAGTGGTCTTTAATCAAAATTACAGGTCAACATAATACTACATGCAAATTGGGTGTCTCTTTTCACATGTGTGGGAGTACCCTGTCTAGTTAGTTATGGAAATCCCAGTAACTGTCTGTGTCTTTAGCTGTGTACCTGATTTTGCATATATGGCCCAAAAGATTAAGGAAAAAGAACAGCAAACTTAGATACTGGGGATTTTTGTTTGGTTGTTTTTTTTTTTTTGGGGGGGGGTTGGTTTTTTTTTTTTTTTTTTTTTTTTTTTTTTTTTTTTTTTTGGGGGGGTTTTTGTTTTTTTTTTTTTTTTTTCATCAGAAGTCCCTTGAAATAAGTTCTGTTCTTCAATAAGACCGCGTGGATGTGCATCACACTGCCCTGTCAGGGGTCTGCCATGTATAGTGGCTGTCATCCAGCTCAGAAATGGCAGACATTCTGATCCTCTGAGGCACACACACATATTCTTGAGGCTGGGAGCTCCAAGGTTTGTATGATATCCTCTGGTTAGTTGAGAAGAAAGGAGTTCTAGGAATGGTACACTGGCTGGGAATGGCAATGTCAGGCAATGTTACCTCAGGGACTTCATCTCCAGTTTGGGATGGTGATGGGTTGGACTTGAACTAGTTTCTACAGCATTCAGCCTCTAGTCAGAGCTGTCTTGCTTCTTGCCATGTTAACAGGCTTGGACCACTTACCCATGGACCATTAAATCTCCTTTGCTACTCACATTATGTATTTTTCTCCTGGGAGCTATATCTGCAATCCCTTGTTGTGGCTCTAATTTTTTAAGGTTCAGTTCCCCCCTGACTACCTTATATATGCTCCCAGAACCCAAAGAATTTCTTGCACCTTCCATTCCTCCTTCTGCTATTGTTTTACCATCCCTCTTTTAGATAACTTTTTGCCTCTCTTTGAGGTTAATCGGATTTAGATGATTCAGTCTAAATAAAATGAGGGCTTACATTTAATTACTGGTATTCATTTATGTCAGGAGAGAAATGGTATGATGAGAATATTTGTTACATAGCTAGCTAGTAATGAGGTTCTTTGCTGAGGTACTGAACAGAAGTTTTTTGGAAATTGTATAAACTGATTTGTCACAACAGAGCAAAATGGGATGGTTAATGAACGGTGTCCTTCCTGACTGAAGGCAAAAATCCTTCCTTAAAAGACCAAATAATCAGTAGCTGTCTCAAGGCAGCAGAGCAGTTACAAATTTGCTTAACTCTCATCTTGCTCTTAAACTGGATTTTCCACCTGACCCCTAAACAATTTCCAGTGGATTTTCTAATTGGTGAAGAACCTGACTGTGGTGCAGGAGATTATACTGTTTCCCAGGCCCATTCAGTGCTCCTTGTAGCACATATTGCTGTTGAGATAAACCTTGATCCTCTGTCATTCTTTCTATCCTCTACTGATTTTTGTATTTCATAAACATATCCAAATTTCTGAATCTTAAAGACACTGTACATTGTACACTTAAGTACAATCAAGCAGGAGAGGAAGCACAAAAGCAACATGTGAAACATGGAAGACATGGAGGAAAATAAGAGTGGAAATAAAGTAAATTGTATGTAGATATACACACACACACACACACAAGTATGTATTATCTATAGGGTATATGTTAGAAAACAAGAGCCGAGACCATATCAGGAAAATGGAACAGCAGCACTAGGGGGACACATACATAGGAATAAAATGCCCTATAAAAAAGAAATACCTCCTGGAAACTATAAGGGAAATCATGAAGCTTGAGAGTAGAGGAAGTTTGCAGCAGGTTTCCTGAAACATGGCATTTTGCCTCTCCGTCAGGAAGACATGAAGTACTTTTTGACCTTAAATTCTGCTTCTGAAGTGACTTCATAACAATGTCATTGTAAAGGGCCCTTGTCATTCACTGTTAATGACTTCCTTATCGAATTTGTGCAGTTTACAAGGTGAAGAATGATTTATTTTAGTTGTTTGCACTCCCAACTGCTTTTGGGATCTAGGAATCAGACTGCTTTTTGCACCTTTTACATTACTACCAGTAATAAAGAACCTCCTATTCGTCACAGCAGAATTCATTCCACTTTGGGAGCTCTTTGCAGTGCTAACTGAAGCAAAAATCTTGTGTTTGTCACTAAGTTGGTAGGACTCTGAGGCTCAGAAAGTACTAATATGCAAGAAGGGGATACATAAAAACTTGCTTGTTTTGCAATATTGCATTTATTTTCCTTCATTTATAATTTCTTGTTGGCTTATTTAAGATGATTGCCTTTCTTGTAAAGGAGAATTTGATATAACCCTAACCAATAATCCTGCAGCATTCTTTGTAGGTGAAGTCTTTACTGTGTGTTTAGGTGAAGTCTTTACTGTGTGTTACGTATTTTGTACCTACTACTTAAAAACTGTTGTATTTTCATGCATATACCCATGTGTTTGTACTTGTGTTTCAGTTTCTGAAAAGGAACTCAGGAGGCAGTGCCATTTAAAACAAAGGTACTGTGAGTATACATACAGATGGATTTATTCAGATCTGTGTGCAAGGGTTGCCACTGGTAGTTAAGTCACTTAGCTTCATATAGAAACTACTTCCAGCATAAGACCCCTGGTGTTTCCTTTTCTGAGTACATATTCTAAGGACTTTACAAGAAGATACATGGTTAGGAGTGCACATCAAAGCATGTGTAATTCAGAACCACTTAGTTGCTCACTCACTCTCCCTCTTCCTCCCACCCGCTCCCAGAGGGATGGGGAGGAGAATTGAAGGAATGTAACTCCCACAGGTTGAGATAATAACAGTTTAGTAACTAAGGTATAACACAAACCACTGCTACCACCAATAATAATGATAAGGGAAATAACAAGGGAAGAGAATATGACCACTCACCACCTGCTGACCAATACCCAGCCCAACCTGTGCAGTGATCTAACCCTTCAGGGTAACTGCCCCCAGTTATACATCCTGGGCATGACGTGCTGTGGGATGGAATACCTCTTTGCTCAGTTTGTGTCAGGTGTCCTGTCTCTGCTTCCTCCCCGCTTCCCCTCCTCCCTGGCAGAGCATGAGACTCACAAATTCCTTGGTCAGAGTAAACATGACTGAGCAAGAACTAAAACCATCAATGTTATCAGCACTCTTCCCAGGCTAAAAGTCAAAAATGCAGCACTGCACTAGCTACTAAGAAGGAGAAAAATGACTGCTATTGCTGAACACAGGAGAGCATGGCTCCAGGGAGTAAGCAGAGGTCCATCCTGACCTATAAAGAATCCTTTATGGCGCTCAGTATCAACCTAGATCTTGAGAGACCTTTTGACAGAGTGGAAAGACAAACAATTTCCACTGCTATAGCATAGTAGAATTACCACAAGAATTGGCTGCAGCATTGCTGGGCAATGTTGCTATGTAAAATAATTTTTTTTATTTTTTTTTAAGGGATGTTCACAGGCTTTAGATGTGATTTCATATGAAATAGCTCAGCAAAACCAGCAGCCAATTATTTCATGCATCACCTTTATTATTTACATGCTCCGGCAGTGTGCTTGACTCCTGGAGCTGCTGTAGCCTTTTGGCAATGGTAAGTTTTGCTCTCTTCTTGTATTATCACTACATGATGCCTGCAATAAAATGCCAACAGCATGTCTGCAGAGAGACTTGCCTAAAAAACAGATAAACATATTTTGCAAACCAGGCTAATAACTTCAGCAGTTAAGGACTAAATTGTTCCTAGCTTTCCTGAAAGTTGTCTGATAAAAAAAAGTAGGTAAAATGCATTTTTGAATTACTCAGGGCATCCAAATGAATACATGAACTAATAACATCCTCATATGCCACATGCATTTATTGGAAGAGCTTTGTCTGATTGTTTTGATAATTTCATTTTATGATATAGAAATTGATATGAAGAAGCAAATATTTGTGTTGTTTGTATACTTATTTCCTTCCCTATAAACACCAGCTAGATAAAAATTCTTATATATAATATAATAACTTATATAGTCATTGCTGGAGCTTTATTGCCTTTTGTGTATTGTGAATTTTTTGTGAAGTCTAAATGTAATGGAAGAGGACATTAATGTACATACTGTTTTTGTTCAATAACCTTGCTTACAATGTGCTTTTTGCTTTTTAGTACACCAGGAAAATAAAGGAAGCATAGTTTTGCAATAACTGTTTTTTATATGTATATGTTTAAATGTAGTCATTGTGAAATGAGTCCAGTAGTAATTTGTAAAATTTGCTACCTACTGCTTAATACCTACTTTGACTGTCAAAATCACCAGTAAAGACTTCACTTTCATATCTGAGTGAAGCTAACATTTGGGGTGTGTATGAGGAAAAGAATTTCAGAACTTCAGCTGACTTTTCTGTTCCATCATCCAGTATTAGAGTTTTTCTCTGTTACTGAAAGAAAATTCATTCTTTTGAAAAAAAAAAAAAAATATGTAAAATGTAGTTGTGAGGGAGACCATTATTTCTGTTTAAAGTCAGTACCTCACTAATATCATGCCGTTTTTAAGGATATAGTAAGAATTTTTTGTGAAGTCTCTTTCTGTGGTACAATTGTGATAGCAGGGGATTTCTTCATTCACTTTCCATTCATGTTTTCTATCAAGAAATGATTCTCCTTTCATACATCTATGTTCACTATTCTGCTGGTTGGTAAAGTTTGTGTTTGCTTTTACGTATTGGGAGGTGATGACCTAATACTATACCATGGTATAATGGGTTCCCTACATTAGGGCAAAGCACCAGAGGCTGTTTTAGTGTCTGAACCATAAATACCTTATGATACATATCTAACACTTGTCACTTTGAGGTATGTAAAAGTGCTTTGTAAACTGCAATACAAGTTCAGAGTTTGCTTTACCTTCTACTAAATATAGTTTTCTCAGGGCAGGAATGAGGAGGGATAAATGTTTACCAATGCACAGAATTTGTAGACAGTGTTTTAGGAGCTAATTAAGGTTTTCCCCACTGCACACAGTATCATGTGGGTGCTGTGATGGCACAGATCAATATGAACAAGACCATTTTTCTGGTTGTGCGTTTTACTGTTCAGTTTTGATTTTGCAAATGCTTCAAAAGAACTGAGGAGTAAGAAAATAATGCTAATTTCTTAAATCAGATAGAAAGGATTTGCTCAATATTTTGGGCCTGTCTGGGAACTGTAAAGCTTTGGAATATCCTGGGGTTTATTGTCACAGTTACATATTTCTCAGTAAGGCTGAGGGAAGGTGGCTGCAAAACTTCCCCTGTGCTGTGCACATATGCACTTGTATGATGCATTAGAGGCTTCAGCCTGCTCATCTGTGCTGCTCATCCCCTGCCATCAGTACACAAAAGCTTACATGCTTTTGTGCCATGGATTCTTATACATCTGTCGGAGCTGAGCTAAGCCATTTTCCCAAATGGTGACCTTGAGTACTCAGGGCTTTGTAACTCCTCTTAGGCACTGCTGTTTACTTGTTCTGTTTATCATAACCAGGTAGAAATTACTCCATTATACTGTTGAAGAGCAGATCAGTTTCAAATTACCCAGAAAGGCAACCAGCAGAACAACTAACACCATGGGGCCACATTTCTAAATGGCCTTCAGTCTGGCTTTCAGGTTTGTGTTCCCAGGTTTGCACTTTCAATCAATTGCAGAAAAAAATAATTTCAGGCCCAATTAGCTGTGACCCTCCATGTACCAGGCTTACAGAAAACTGAATAAATTGATGATTGAAAGGACAGTGGGAAAATGAGACAGTACTTGAACCTCTTCTAGTGCAATCAGTTTGACTTGTTTTGTTTTGCCCAGGTTTTATAGTCTTTTCCTTTTAAGTTACAAGAGTGTTGCATGATGCTCTTGGCAGCACTCATCACTGCCTCTTTAAGGATGGGAAGCATCAATATCGTATGTAGTAGTGGAGCATATTTTCCCTTTATCTGAGTCCATGGTAATAGCCTGAACTGAAAACCAGATGTCATTGTTTTCAGGTAAACTGACATTTACTTGAGTCAAGATTTCAACTCCCCAGGCAGTGTAGGTAGGGGGATATATGTGGGGCATGCCACATATATTTAATATCAATTGTTATGACAACTGTTAGAATCTTGCTTTGTTCTCCAGGATGCTCCAGGAGTAGGACCAGAGAACAGCAACGTGCCAGCAAGTGAGATGATTTAGTCCAGAGTGGGACAAATTTAGTTTCTGTGCAAATATTCCAAGATTTTATGAAGTCCTGGGAACAGCAAGATTAATTTTCTTGCCCTTTTCTGTTCATTTCAAGATGTTGCAGCCTCTTTCTCTAGAAGAAGAGGAAAAGACCGACTACATAAAGAGTTGAGAACAGCATGGTTTTCAATACAGTCTGTCACCTAAAATCATTTCCCCCTTGGAGATCAATACAGCCCTAATTAAGGTCACCCGAAGGATTGATGTTCTTGGCAAATTTTGTTTTACAAAGACAGATTTCTTAATGAACTTTTTCATAGGTCTATTTTGTCGTGATTACCAGCACTGAGTTTCTCACTTGCAACTATGAAAAAACTATGAAAACTCATACTTTCTGATAGGATCAGTTTACTGATACAGCTAGTATACTATACAAGTGACCAAGCTGAACCTCTCATACAGCAAAAAGTCTGTAGAAAGTGCTCTGTGTACCTTTCTTCTTTTTTTACGTTGACAGACGTAAGGAATATTTGCTTAATATCAGGAAAGGACATGGAGCTGTTGTAACAAGTCCAGAGGAGGGCCATGAGGATGATCAGGGGACTGGAGCATCTCCCATACGAAGACAGGCTGAGAGAGTTGGTGCTGTTCAGCCTGGGGAAGAGAAGGCTGCGTGGAGACCTTATAGCAGCCTCCCAGTATCTGAAGGAGGCCTATAGGGATGCTGGGGAGGGACTCTTCATTAGGGATTATAGTGACAGGACAAGGGGTAACAGGTTCAAACTTAAACAGGGGAGGTTTAGATTGGATATAAGGAAGAAATTGTTTCCTGTGAGGGTGATGAGGCACTGGAATGGGTTGGCCAGGGAGGTTGTGAGTGCTCCATTGCTGGCAGTGTTCAAGGTCAGGTTGGATGAAGCCTTGGGTGACACAGTTTAGTGTGAGGTGTCCCTGCTTATCGCAGGGGGGTTGGAATTTGATGATCTTGAGATCTTTTCCAACCCTAACTATTTTATGATTCTATGAAAGGGAAGGTGAAGTCTGATATTTTGCTGCTCCACAGAAGATCATGTGAAAGAAAAGCTTTCACTGCATTGTACATGAGCTGTCAAGTTCTCCTTGGAACAGTCTAGCTTTAAGTCATGCTGTCCTGATGGTTACTGTAAGAAGATCTTGAATGTTTCTGAAGTCTTGAAGGTAGAAATCACATGCTTGGCATTGTCTTTCTACCCCTTATTTGGGGAAAGGAGAAAATGTACTTTGCATAGAACAGATATCTGGCCTCAGGACAGATGTCTACCTTTTGAGATAGAAACATTTCAAGAGCTGACCCTAGTAGAGGATGCTGCTGTACCTTTCTTCTCTTGTAACTGAAGCCAGAGTCTGTGCTCAGGAAAGTCAACTGCTGTTTGCTCAAAATACACCTGAATCTTTAATCAAATATGATGTAAGATGGCTTAATTTGTGAGAAATGCTCTTTGGTTTGGTTTTTGTCATCTTTTGTACCTGACAGTTCATTAGGGTTTATAACAAACCAGCAGGCAAACAAAAGCATCCGCTTTGTTAGAGAAGCTTTGTGGGTTTTTTTTTGTTTGTTTGTTTTTCATTGCAGGAAATGTATCACAACTTACTGTAGAACAAGGAAAAAGGACATAGAGAGGGAAGTTTACCATTGATGACTGGGTATGAAGGTCCATAAGGTATGATTTCCACCTAATGCATCCTTAAAAGATATAATGAGACATGTTTCTGTCCCCTGGTGTTCTGTGAGAAAGGTCTTTCAGTATCTTACAGCCATTATCCTAAAAAAATGCAAATCAATCAATCTCCTTCCTTCCTGGAGTGAGTTGTGATATTTTTGCACAACTCCATGATTGCCCTTACATTCCCAGTCAAAGTCTCAACTGCAGCCTCAGGGAACACTAGCAAATAGCCTATAAACATGTGGCAAGACTCTGCATCCTAAGTTTGGCATGAGCTATTTTGGCAGAGGCTACTCGTGCCGTTACACTGGTCAATTCAGTCCTCAGCTGTTATCTGACAGATGTGCTGGAGGGAACAGCATCAGGCTGTTAGTGCTCCTTGTCTCCTTGGTAGGCTTTCAGCAACCAGATGTGTGATGGAACTCACAATCTCTTTAAATCAGAAGAGCCTAATAAATAAAGATGAAGTTCCTCCAGTCTCTGATTAGTTTACTCTATGGTGGGAAGTAGAAAGCAAGCAATTTTTGTAGTGACTTTTAAGGTATGAAGGAGCAGTTCAAAGCAGGCTAACATAAACGTAAGTAGATAAAGTTTGAGCTTTCTTGGGAAAAGAAATACCCTTCCCTTTGAATATAGCTATTTATGTTGATTTTTGTCTGTCCTGCACTGCAGCTGTAAAAGACTGCAGTTTCCCATCTTCAAGATACAACATGGCTTAAGCACCAACATGGCTTAAACACAGCACCCCGAACTGAGCCATTTCCCCATATCCAGGGCACATCATGGGAATACAGTTAACCCTCACTCCCTAAAGGAGTTCGAAACAGTCCTGTAATTGCATCTGTGGACAGGCAGGTTGGACTCAAGTTCTCTCACCCAATTATAGTTGTGACTCTGTCCGAGCTTAGCTCTCAAGGCAGGTTAAAAAGCTAAAGGGACAGATTCATGGTATGTGCTGAGCATGAAGGTTTCTTTGAAGCAGATCCACAGTGCTGTAACCCAAAGTTCAATAGGCACTGTGCCAGTCCTCTGCCGTATCCCATGTGAACTTTACATTGCTTGGCTTATTAGTGGCATTCAGGGTGTTTGATGTATTTTTCATCATTCAGTCAATCTTGTGGTATAATGTAAAGGAGAGGCTGCGTTTTCCAACGTTGAGAACCCCAGCTGAAAAATACTTTTTTTTCTTACCACTGGAGGCTAAACTTTCTTTTGTAATAAATAAGTTCTCTTTTTTCTGTTTACTTATATGTCTATTACTCATTGAATCTAAATGAGGAATTAGTTTGCTTGACTCAAAGCCAAATCTTTGTAAGCCATGCCTTGCTGAAGGAGAGTATCTAAGATTAAAGGTGGAATTGATCTGCCAGTAAAAGTCTCAGTTACCCCTGTCATAAGAAAACAGTTGGCACCTGCCTCAGGGATACTTTTGGAAGTAGGCATATGTATACTTAATATTTTGCAGTTGAGGAGAGCAGGTGTTGAATTTTCAACATTCTGGGCTCTAATGTTTCTTTAAAGGCCTTTTGTTTCCTTTTGTCTTCATCCTATGGGAATTCTGACTAGCCCTAGAATGGCACTGCAGCTTTCCTTACATAGCGTTTGGGCTTCACTGGCATTAAGCAGAGTTTTACCATTGTCTGCAGTGTTATAATTATACATCTTCTGGCCAATAGCTTGGTTTAAATACCCCATATTTTCATGCAAAGCTTCATGGAGATTTTAGACTCACTAGAGTGAAAAGCTTTTGTTTGTCAATTTGTCAAAAGCACTAAATTCTTTAATAGTATGTACTCATATAATTGTTGCACACAGTTGAAAGAAGTGAAAAGTGGGAAGACAAAACCGTAAGTACAGGAGGAGCAGTTCTCAATAAAAAAAGCTATTGCTGGTACTACAGATCCCCTAGGAAAATGCTTAATTCTGGGCACTTTCTTTGATCCCACACATTGCTAGTGAAACATGAGGTTAAATGCACCAAAGGAAAATGACAAACATGGTAAGAGCACATTGGGGCATGGCTGGAACGAAAACTTGTGATACTGCAGTCATGAATATGCCTGTAACTGATTTAACTTATGGGCTGTATTCAAATTGATATAGCTAGCTCATGTATCAATTGCAATGAAAATGTGGACTTGAGGGGCCTGCCAAAAACTCTTGATACATGGTCACTCATCTGTTTTTCGGGCCAATGGACTGTAATTGATACCTAAGCTAAGTAGGTTAAAGACACATAGTGTCTACATAACAGATTGCACTGTTGTGTAGAAATAGCTGAAGTATTGTAAAACAAGCTAGCATGGGTACTGGAAACAGCCCTGGAATGATATGAAGTGCTCAGGGTGAGCTAACTTAAAAGACGAAGAAAAAAGATATATGTCAATTAAGAAAATGAAAAGCAGTGGGGAAAAAAACCCAAATCCAACCAATTGGCACATGGCTGAAATCTCGCAGAAAGAGTCAAAAAGGGAAATAAAAAAAAAAAAAAGAAACAAAACACTGAAAGGAAGAATTGTACATACAAGAGACAAAGCCTGGGAACTAAAAAACCCTCAAGCTATAAGAAAGAAGCTATAGGACTATTATTGAAATAGAGGAAAGGGAATAGATAGAAGAAAGTGAGAAATATGGAAAGTCCATGTAGAAAGAGAGGTGCCAAGGAGAATCATAGAATCATAGAATAATTAGAGTTGGAAAGGACCTTAAGATCATCTAGTTCCAACCCCCCTGCCATAAGCAGGGACACTTCACACTAAACCATGTCACCCAAAACATGTACCCAATTATATATTTTTGAAAAAGACATACAAGACAGACTGCATAAACACCTCCTCACTTTACGGTTTCATCATCATTCTCAAAGACAGCATCTTAGACTTTCAAAGACATTTGCTGTGACGTACCAGGTAAACTAACTTTTCATTCCTGAAAATGCCATTCACAACCATGACAGCTTTAATTCCTTGCGCTTCATTAAACCTGCAGTTGAGCCTCTTTTGTCAAGATAGTAGTGTTCATACTGCAGAGAAAAAAGTAACTCCCACAGACATGAAAAATGGTAAAGCCTTATGGATATCTTTAACTACCTATTTAATTTTTATAGACCCCTAAATAGCTAGAGAGTTACAT
Organism: Agapornis roseicollis; assembly: GCA_002631895.1. NCBI lineage: Eukaryota > Metazoa > Chordata > Aves > Psittaciformes > Psittacidae > Agapornis > Agapornis roseicollis. The sequence goes on from NDXB01020519.1 coordinate 49,231, forward strand.
GAGAAAAACCCTACACCTTCCACCTTTTGTTTGCCCTCCAAGAACACACATGTAATTTCCTGTTATAACTAGGTTTTCTACTACTTTCAAATCCTTTATTCTGATGGCAAAATTACCATTCTCAAGCTATGCCACTTGATGCACATACCACCATACTAGTATTACAGAAGCTGAAAATAATTGTACTCTACACAGAGATGTGTGCAAGCTCCTCATCTCAGCATTAGCACAGATTGAGGACTTGTATTAATTTGAGAAACAGAAAATAAGCATACGTAAGCAATGTTAAAAGTTAACAGAACTCAGTATTTCAGGAGTTACAAAACACTCCTTTGTGGCTCAAAAATATCAAAATTGACATCAAGTAAATCCTAACACTGATTTAAAAGGAACGGTTGTCTACTAATTGAGTATTCTTAGAGGGCATTGGTTAAAAGCTCTAGATCAAAACAAACAGGCCTTGTACATTGAATTAATCTGCATGTTATTCCAGAACCTTATGAAAAACAATTTCTTGTGAGTGTGCTTTGCTGCAGGACCTCAATTTTGTAACTTTTTTCAGTGTCTGTTGCCAAAGGAGCCAAAGCTTAAGGAAAGGAAAACAGGAAAGCATTCCGTTGAAATCAAACCTAAGTCCAGACAGGAGCCTGGTTTTCAACTTACAGCCTAACTATAAATCTCTTTAAAGTTTGCTTGTCATTTAATTGCACTACAAAATCTTGGCAGCTTCCTCACATCACAATTCTAAGCTGTCAAAGTAGATATAAACCCCTTCTAATGTCTATCAACTTTTAGAAACCATTTTCTAGCTGCAATTATGTAGCAAGCAATAAATTCACTGTGTCAAGTCATAAGGCTCAGCCTAACAAATTAAGGTCCATCAAACTTATTTGGGCCTTGCTTTATTAGGTGGCCTTTCTGGGATGGTAAAACCCACCTTTTTTATCATATCCAGAACTAGGGTCTTTGATCTCAAGTTTTACATAATGCAAGTTTGTTCGAACTGACATACAAAGAAAAAGATAATTGAAACAACTAAAAATACTCTCAGTTCACTCTTCAGTGGCAGAAAAGCTCTCAGTTACACATATAGGCAGTGAGAATCTTTAACTGGGGTGTTTCCTAAGAAGGTCTGGGATATATATAGCAACATGTAGCACTATAATAGTTTCATAACATCTTCCTGTCAAGCTACTGTAAACAATGGTCCTCATGGAGAAATAGTGAGGTCCCAGATACCTGCTTTGACACAGTGCATGGGATATTGTGGACTGTGTTACCCTGTGGATGTGGTGCATCCATTTGTAATAATTACAAAATAACTTAAAGTTATTTTACAATTGCATCGAAATTTTGTCACATAAACAATGCCTAGATACATTACAGTTGACTAAATGAGGGAGAGAACATGGAAATGGGATTAAATAAGGGGAAGTTTTCTATATTTTTGGCAAAACTGGCATTGAGACTCAGATTGATAATTCCTATCGATAAAATGTGGGTTTATATGGTAACCATGTATCAATAAAAATGTGGTTTCAAACCAAAGTGTTTCATAAACTTCTGCAAAGCATTTGAGACTGTCCCACACAACATCCTTGTTTCTAAATTGGAGAGACACCAATTTGATAGGTGGACCACTCGGTGGATAAAGAACTGGTTGGATGGCTGCACACAAAGAGTTGTGGTCAATGGCTCAGTGTCCGGCTGGAAGCCAGTGATGAGTGGTGTCCCTCAGGGATCGGTGTTGGGACCGGTCTTGTTCAACATCTTTGCCACTAACATGGACAGTGGGATTGAGTGCACCCTCAGCAAGTTTGCCAATGACACCAAGCTGTGTGGTTGGGTGGATACGCTGGAGGGAAGGAATGGCATCCAGAGGGACCTTGACATGCTTGTGAGGTGGGCTGATGCCAACCTCATGAAATTTCAGCATGGCAAGTGCAAGGTCCTACACCTGGGTGGGAGCAATTGCAGACACAGCTACAGGTTGGGCAGAGAAGAGATTGAGAGCAGCCCTGCAGAGGACTTGGGGGTGTTTGTCGATGAGAACATGAACATGAGCTGACTGCAGTGTGCACTTGCATCCCAGAAAGCCAAGTGTATCCTGGGCTGCATCAAAAGGAGTGTGATGAGCAGGTTGAAGGAGGTGATCCTGCCCCTCTACTCTGCTCTCCTGAGACATAACTTGGAGTATTGTGTGCAGTTCTGGTGTCCTCAACATCAAAAGGATATGGAGCTGTTGGAACAAGTCCAGAGGAGGCCACGAGGATGATCAGAGGACTGGAGCATCTCCCATACGAAGACAGGCTGAGAAAGTTGGGGCTTTTCAGCCTGGAGAAGAGAAGACTGCGTGGAGACCTCATAGCAGCCTCCCAGTATCTGAAGGGGGCCTATAGGAATGCTGGGGAGGGACTCTTCATTGGGACTGTAGTGAGAGGACAAGGGGTAACAGGTTCAAACTTAAACAGGGGAGGTTTAGATTGGCTATAAGGAAGAAATTGTTTCCTGTGAGGGTGATGAGGCACTGGAATGGGTTGGCCAGGGAGGTTTTGAGTGCTCCATCCCTGTCAGTGTTCAGGGCCAGGTTGGATGAAGCCTTGGGTGACATGGTTTAGTGTGATGTGTCCCTGCTTATGTCAGGGGTGTTGGAACTAGATGATCTTGATGTCCTTTCCAACCCTAACTATTCTATGATTCTATAAGTCATCACTGTAATTACTGAACAACAGGGTGGGCTGTTTCAGGTTTCACATACTGGCAGTGTACCAACAGAACTCTGCTGATTTTAATTACATCACCTGAGCTTTGTAATGCAGTTCTTTGGAACTTGCATTGTGCCATTTACAAATACCTAACATGATTTAATACACTTGCACCACAAAACATTAAGTAGTCTTCAAATCACCTACTGAGATTGGGATTGAGAATGGAGATGCTCAACAGAAGCAGAGGCCTGATTTTTACAGTAAGGGGGCTCAGTTCACCTGGATTTTGCTTTCCAAGGCAAGTTATTTTTAAATGGTAGTTATTAAAACTTTGAAAGAAGGAGATATTTATATATAAGAGGATAAATACATAAAAATCTAAATCTAAATCTGAGCGTTTTCATGGAAATAGTGATTTTCTCTGTACTCTGAAAGAAATAGTCACAGGTACTTATGTTGGGTTTGTGAGAGTGTTAGGAAAGGGTAAGCAAAGGAGGACAATTCTGTTTGTAAAGAAAATAGAGGTGAAAGGGGAAAAAAGATAATTATCACCACTTTACAGCTGAAAAAAAATTCAGCACAACAAAGATAAAGAAACCAACAGTTGTGGAAATCTATCAAGCCTTTTAGGTTCACCTGTCATTTAGGCATTGTTCTGCCTGCAGGGTATTTACATTGTCTACAGATAGTTACTTTCCCCTCGCCCTCTACCTTTTACCTGCTTCTTCATACAGCTGCTCTCCATCAAAAGTCAAGACTGTCTGTTGTAAAAAGTCATCAGTCACCCCACCACCCCCACTTCTAAAGAGATGTTGTGAGGCCCAGTGATCAATAGGAGAACTGAGTATTATCAATGAGACACTGCTTTCTGGCCCACTGAATGTCACAGTGTAGATGTGGGCTCTCTATGACATGTCAGAGTAACTATGCAGCCTGATAATTTTTGTTGTTTCAAAAGTGATGGAGAAGGAAATTGGCAGATCATATATCTCTGTTCAGACTTGGCAGTATGTTCCATGCTCTCTTATTGCCAATGGTGAGAATCAGAAACACGTCCAAGCCACTAGGAAGAGGTTAGGACTGCAAACAAGTTCAAATTAAAATACACAATCTGTCTTAGCTACAGGAGTACACTTTCACACTTCTCACTCCTCTCAGGTATTTGCACTCTGCAGCTGATCAGTTTCTGAGTCTGGAGTCAGTCTGATGTTTGGGATCAGGAGAAGCTGGCTCAGAGACATTGGCTAAGCAATGCATCAAAAGAGGAGGCTGGAGGAGATAGAAGGGAAGGCAGCCAGCCCCATTATATATGAGAGAAATCAAGTACTTCAAGTATCAATCTGGAAGGTTTAGTATCACAGTTCCTTATTAGAGGAAGGAGCTTGAAAAATAAATTAAAATCCAACAGAAAGCCTTCTCTATTTTAGAATCCAGTCCCAGTAAGCAGACAAGGAAATATTTCCCCCAAGAACAAAGTAGAAGGTTGCTTTGTCAGACAGCCTTTATTGAGCCTGAGACAGAGAACCAAAACTCTGATCTAGGACCTGGTGAGTATACTGTGGTAGTGATAGCTGTAACTGTGGCATAACCATCCCATGTCATAACTGTACATCCTCCTCTGAACTTCTAGCATATAGCTCCTGGTGTGAAAAAGTTGGTAGAAAAAAAAACACCTGACTAAAGATTATGGATTCATGCTACAGAATGGTCTCTCTTTGGCCACAGTGCTGGATGCCAAGAAATGGCTAGGAAGGACACACTGATTCCACACTTAGAGGTAATACTCACCTTCATCTCAATTCCATCACACTTTCATACCAAAAAAAAGATAGTCAACCAGCATCCTGATATTCTTTGATATCAGCTGTGCATCCTTCCCTTCATTACATAGTGTATATTTCTTTTGTAATAAATCCTTTATTTCCTTGAACTTTGCTCAGACTTCGTATGTCTTTCTTACTAGAGTTTTATTCATCTTGTCTCTTAGGAGAAAGAGGATAAAATAGCCATCTAGCGAGAGGGATTGGCTAGAAAGGGAGGCCAGATAACATCTGATTAACCCAGACTGAATCACAGACTGAGTCTGAATAGAGTCCAAAAGAATGCTTAGAGCCTTTTTTTACCTCAAACTTGGGGCATGTGAGGCCTCACAGAAAAGATGTTAAAGTGTTCATATATGAAGTGTGAGAAGCTGGAGCTGGTCTTTGCATTTCTTCTAAGGACTTGTTAGGTGTCTTATGTCACTAGTGTATTGGCTTGCCTCAGGGGCCTATCTCTCACCTCTTACTACATCTGTGGATAGATATCCACAGTACTGTCATATTGCCTGTTCCAGCCCTTCCCCACTGAACTCAGAAATTCCTATTGCTTCCTTCCCAGCTCCCCAAGGTACCTGTAATCTTGCTCTCAGGCATAATCTAGGGTGTCACCTACAGTTTCTACCAGCCATCCATATCCACTCCTTGTTAATCTCATTTGGAAAAATCCTGCACTTTTTATGTCATTTCTCTCACTGTTTACTCTTCTACCAGCCAAGACAAGCTCTTAAAGTATCAGTGTTTTCACCTGGTGTTCAAGCCTCCTTTCTGCTTCAAGAATGTCAAAGCTAATCTGGTAGGCTAGAGTAATTATGAACCAGGTATGACTACAAATAAGGACATAATGTACAGTGATGGAGAAATATAAATGCCTTGGAAGTAGGAGAAACTTTATGATAGGGAACACAAGTCTGAGATGTCAATGTTGTTAGTTTTACATGCTAGGCATGTATGAAGGGTCACCTGAGAGATGTAGGAAGCTTTAGGCTTCTAAATCTTGATGTCAACATAATATAAATGTCAAAATGCTGACAGAAATACATGAGCATGTGGGAAAGGAGAAGAGGTAAACAAAGCTTAGATGCCAGCACAACCTAAGACATGTAACAGGGCTGAACCACAGCCTATGTTGAAAAATCTGTAATGCAACCAAGAACTAAATCTGCCACCTGAATTCTAGTTCTTCATCTTCTACAGCTGCAGCATAAGCCTACTTCAAAGTCATCCTGTAGACTGTAAGGCCTCTTAAGCAAGTTAATATAGTTGATAGCTTGTAATAAAAGCTATTCTGTGGCTGTTTAGAAGCCATATAATAGCTTCTATATATCCCTTATGGGACATATATATTATGGGATATATTTTTCTATGGGATTTATTTTTCTAGTGTTGTACTTGAGAGAATAAAATTGCTTCAACAACAGAACATGTTTATACAGTGAGGTGTAGCCTGCTCAAGTCTCTGACTCAGATGAGAAAAACTTCTCCTTGGAACTGGGGTAGCTTTGTTGTCTTGGCTATCATTGAGCCTGAGTCTGTGTGGCTGCGGGGAGGCAGGATGAAGCAGCTCAGGCTTGCAGCTGTGCAGGTTCTGAGCCTGAATTGGCTTGTTTAGGTGAAGTGCACGCAGCAGCTGTGCATGACTAGCTACACCTGAATAAATAGTCAAGCATTAAAAGGAGAAGACCTGAAGGTGGGTTTGACTCATAGTTCAGATCCTAATCAGATATCCTCAGGGAGCAAAGTTGAGATTTATAGTGCGAAATACTGCATACTGTTGAAGTTGATTATGGGGGCTGCAGTTTACACCCCTTGCTCTAAGAATACATTGATGCACAAGGCAATAGGAAAATCTCAGAATATTTCCGGTTTTTCTCTTAACCCTGGTGTCTAAATGCTTCCTGGTTATTACAAAATAGAGAAGAGAAGGATGAAAAATAAGAAGGATGAATAATACCTTGAAAATACCTTTTAAGTCTTCTAGAATGTAAAAAAAAATCACTGTTCGATTACATTTCACAGGCAATGCATTCAGCAGGCTGTTCATTACTTCAGCTGCATCCGGAGTTTTCTAACTTTTGGTAATCAAAGAATTGAAGAAGAAATAAAGTCTTGTGATACTTTTTCCAGTTGTGATCGCTTGATAATATATAGTGACTGGTCCAACATCACCAGTTTACTATCACTAGGAACTGTAAAACACATCAATTGTTGAAACTAATGCTGTACTATCACTGTAGCAAAACTTGCAGCAGCATATCTATATGCATATATGTATTTGCACACCTAGGCAGGGTAGGGAGAATACAGCTCACATAGGCAGAAAAGGGGGAGAGATAGCTCACCTAAGAGAAGTGTGATTTGATGCAGGAAGAAGCCGTTTTAACTATGATTTTTATTTTTAAGCAAAATGAAGGGGATCCTTATAGTAAGAATCTTTCATGTGGGTTTGGAGCTCGTGTAAAGTATCAGTATTTGCAAGAATTATATCATTTTGGAAAGGTGTATGTAGGAACTTAGATGTTGTGTTTGCAGAAATGGTATACATTACTATACACTATGGTTAAACAAAGATGTGTGTTTGGAAAAGTTTACCCAAGCTTAGCTGTGCTCTCAGTTTGGTTCAGTTGAATTATACTTTGTGAGAAAACAGAATGACTAGACCTGTGGTTGCATATTAAATCTTTCCAGTGCCTATAGCCATATGTACTTAGTTTATTCTTTGATATAAAAATGTTAACTTCTAAATGAATAATTAAAAATGTCCTTGTCTTGCCTTGCTTTGTTAGGTAACATATCCTAAAAGAGAACTGAGAATTGAGGAGTTGTTCTGTTAACTCTTGCTACCAAGGTATGCTAAGGGAGATCCATGCACAGGAATATCAGGAGGAATTTGGGAGTGCTTAGAGCAAGAAACCTTGAGGATCAGATCTGCTATGATCATATTCAAAGGAAAAAAAGTCAGGGGCAAGAACTGAGCTTTAGAACTGAGGATGAGGATCAAAGGCAGAAACTGAAGTAAAAAAAATATATAGTCATGGCTGCTTAAAGGAAAAAAGGATCTTCTTCATCCACCCCCTCATTGTTGCTATCATTCGTCTGTGTCATAAAAGCAGACTGCCAGTAAAAGGAAGTATCTCTGTAAAAGTAGGGGGAATAGAAATGTAAGCATTTTCATTTCTATAGGGAAGGAGAATTGAACCCAGTTCTAATACTGAAATAGATAACCAGGAGATAAATATTTTTCTTGGATATTTGCTGAGAGGGGAGAAAGGATTCTTTTCTGGCTTCAGCACAGTTAGGTTAGTGAAAGGTTAAATAAGCATAAATTCCTGAGAGGTAGCAGTGTGATATGGGACTCCAGTGAGTACAGCAATATGATGCTAGAATATTCTCAGCAGTGCTGTTATAGAGCATTTGCTTTGTTAACATTACGTTATACTGAAGATCAAGATATTTGCTGTATTTTACTAGGTATTTTAGTTTGTGTTATAGGCTTCCACTGTGTATTCCTATTGCATATTTTAATAAGATATATAATACTGCCACAACAAAAGCATCTGCAGTAAAGCTTGATGGATGCTGCTTGTATATTTTAGACTGGCATTGGGAATCAGCCTGAATTTGCAGTTTGTCAGTGACTGAATATTGATACAAAAACTATTAATGTAGCACAAAGATTGTTACTCTGTATTCTAGTAGCGTTTTCTGTATTTGTGTGCATGGGTTTGAGATGTTTCTTAACACAACTCAGAGAATAGGAGTGAAAATACTTTTACTTCTGAAAGTTGCAGGATACAATGGCTCTGAATGATTAAAAATAGAACAAGCACATGAAAGCCTAGTATTTGGAAGCTATATTTTTTTTAGTATTTCCGCTTTATGTCTCTTTAGCATGATATCCAGTGTTACATACAAATTCTACCTAATTATAGAAGACAAAAAGTTTCCTGAAAACAAATGCTTTATTCTCTTTTACCATCTGTGAGAACGAGGAGTGGATTCCCCTCTTCTTGGCTCATTTTATGTAATTTTATATCAAAACAAGGATACCCTGAGGTGGGGAAAGAGAAGGATTTTGTCTTTCTTTAAATAGAGAGGTGGTTTTCTACTTTGAACCTTCTCCTTAGAGAAGCTAGCCAATGTCAACTTCCTTAAACATATGTCAGCAGCATTTTTTATTATGAGATGATAAGATGCCTAAGGAGATTTACTCTTAAGGGCAGGAGGAAGAAAAGCCCTACTGAAGCACTTGAGCAATAGGAAAAGTGGTAGCATCTTCTGAATACATTTTAGGAAATTATGATAAAAAATATATAATAACATTAATCTTAGAAGACCTTTTGCATAGGTGTTACATGTTTCATTTTTGGTTACAGAACATTGTGTTTATAGTGCTGTTCTGACATAATAAGTAGCTTCTGACACCCCTACAAGAGTTTCTCTGTTCTTTCTCTTTATCCATAACCCTCAAAAAATCCTTCTGTTATTTGCCCATAGATTTATTTGATGATGAGTAATGTGTATCAGGAGTACCAGATTTACATTTGAAATGAGCCCTGCTGCTCCACACTGTCAGAGTTGGGTGCTGCATCAACAAACACAGCTCAAGTCTACCACATGTGTGTCTCAGAGCCTTGTTTTCAGAGAAAGAGATGCCGTAGATGGAAGATTTCCTTTCATCTCTGACATTCCCACTAAGCCTGTCCTCTTGATGCAGAGGCTACTCATCCTTGCTGTGAATGATTGGACTACACTGGAGAAGACAACTGTTCCCTTTCAGGAAAGGCTGCAAGATCTCAAATGGATTTTGAGATGCAATTTTGAAGAACAAAATAATTGAGATATAATTGAGATACAATTTTGAAGAACAAAATTACCTGTATGTGGTTGGAGAGTGAGATGAAGGTGGGTCTGGGCTGACTACATGTCAGGTGGCCATGGCTGGTGCTCCAAGGGATAGCGTCAGGTGGAAGGGAAGGCTTCCTCTGAAGTTATCCACATATCAGCTTCAGAGCTTGTCTTGTTTCATATATTTGTGAATGACCCAAAAAAGTAGAAGAGCAACATTCAGATGTGTGAATGAGGCAGGGCTGAGGGCGTATCAGCAGTGCAGGAAGTTATCCTATAGGAAGTTGTTGCTGCTACATCCCTGTAAGTGTTCAAGGCCAGGATGCATGGGGCTTTGAGCAACATGGTCTAGTGGAAGGCATCCCTGCCTGTGGCATTGGGGATGGAATTAAATGATATTTAAGGTCCCTTCCAACCCAAACCTGTCTGTGATTCTATGGTTATTTAGAAAGGCATACAGAGTTTTTTCCTTCCTCAAATGCTGGGGTTTGAAATGTGTCTGAGATAGGAGAGACACATTTCTGGTCTTTGCCTGTTAATAGCAGCTGCCTTCTTTTGGAACTCCTCTGCTCTCCTTCTTTACTTGACAATGTCAGACCTTTAATCAGTTGAGTGCTGAATGATCAAAATGACTGAAGTATATAATACTTCACGATGTACCAGGTTTCGAGTAATTAGGAATGAATAGACATGAGATTCAGATAGCACACTAATACTTTTTAAAAGCATGCTGGCTCACATACTAAAAGTCATTGCTAACACTGGCATGCCCTCAGAGTGAGCAGTAGCAGGCCTATGAATAAAAAGAGGTTGATTAGCTATTCCTTAACAACATCCAGTTACTGGTTCAGCTGATATGGATAAGGCTAGCATGCAGTTCTAGCAATTCTTCTTCATTAGAAGCATGGTAACTGTAGGAATATGAGTGAATTAAATCAAATCTATTTAATTTCTCCCTCCTGATTTAGAAGTTCCTTAAGAAGTTTCAGAAGGATTGTAATGTTCAGAAATAAAAAGAAAAGTTGCAGAAGATGCTTGGAAGATGAGTAAGGTTCCCTAGAGCACTGCCTCTAAATTTGGACATCTCTTGATGTAACTCCTAAGTTGCAGGAGTCCCATCTAGGTCTCAGAACTTCTGCATGAAATTCAGACTCTGATGGAACACATGCCTTTGGGGATCTTCTAGGCAGTATATTTTCCCATCACGTTCTCAGTCTATATTACTGGACCAACTAAGTGCAATGTTGCCTGGCTGCATGTTTAAACAGTTAAAGCGATAAAAATAATTTCATCATGTTTCATCTTTCTGAACAGTTAAGATTTTTCTCAAGGACCAGAAGGGGTAATAAGAAAGACTCACTAACTTTGCTCAGATGTTTGCTGAAAAGTAAGAGAAAGAAGAAAAATCTGATAATTGATGAAATCATAGTCCACTTCTGCGACCTAATTGGAAGGACTGGGACACTGAATGCTGATGATGGTGGCCATAATATGCCAGAAGGTGACACATCTTGATTTTCTTAGCCTCTGTCATGGCTGATAGCAAGAGGCTCCTAAACAAAATATTACAATGAAAATCTCATACCTTTATTCTTATAAAGTACTTGCAAGTTAAATTAAAATGTGACAATACTAGATAATCTGAAGTATCACTCTTTTCTGATTAAAAAAACTCTGTGGTTGTAAATTTCCCTAAAATATGATATGATACACGCCTCACCTACTAAAATATTTTTATTGGAGAAAAAAATCATTGGTAATTTCATGAATTTTAATTAGACAATTACTAATCATTAATGTTACATTTAATGATTTATCTTTCACTAACATTTCAGTGTTGTCAGTTGACCTTTAATGGAGATTCATTAGAGTGGCGATGCAAAACCACTCTTCTGTAGAATCTAGTGTAACAGATGGAGCCTTCTAAAAGCTCAAATGACAACTTCAAGTTCAGCTACTGAAAAGCAAATACCAGAAAACAGAATTTTCTTTACCTACAAAACTCCTGGCTGTTGTTTCTGACTGGCAGATTCCAATAAGTACTGGCTTTATTAATTATTCTCAGGTCTTATTTCTGCTAAACTGAGCCAAGAAAACTCTTGGAACTTCAACAATGCACGTAATTGTCATAGTAAAAATAACAGACCTTAAAGTTAGATGCTATCAAGATAGATATTTACAAACTTGATTTTTCATATTGAAGTGAAGAAGCTAACGTAAACACTGATAAGTGTGGAGGTGAGGATGTGAGTTGCATTATAATGTTGCTGCAGGCTTAACATTACCAAGCCAAGTTCTTGGCCCTGCTACAGGTCGGTTGTGTTACAGGGACGATTAGCAGCAAAATTAAGATCTTCAGTATAGGGTATTCCCCTCATGCAAGGTGGGCCCTGTATGTCTGTAATCCAGCTTGCTCCCTGGTTCATGGTAACAGAGAGTAAAACTGCATTTTTGTAACTCAGTTTCTGTGACTGATCTCAAAGATATCTTGGTTTGCATAGAAGGATCCACTTCAGAGTGGTCTAGAGTTGAGTGAAGGCTATGTTTGCGTCATGTTGTTGCCTTTGTCTTGACTTTATGATTCAAGGTGCAAAGGAGGCCAGGAATGCACATGCCTGTCTCCCATTGACAGGCACACAGCCTAATATGAAAACTTGAGTTGTCTGCAGAAATTGTTAGCAGATTTGTAGAGATCTTCAGAAACCATCTCCAGAATATATGACAAATTTCCAATATTGCAACTGAGTGACAAATACATGTCAGGCTGCAGTGTTTTGAGCTGTATTTGAACATTCAGATTACTTCCTGTATTCCTTGGGATGTTAACAAAGGCTTTGATATATTGGAAAAATGGCTTAGAGAAAGGAAAATGGTTATATGCTTGGGTCATTGTGACATTTTTACTGTCTAGGCTCTGTTTAATCATAAAGGCCACTTTAGAAAGTAGAAGCACATCTATAGGGAAACAATATCCACACAGACTGTGTCACTGTTGACTAGGTTTTGTCTGGACCAGAAGGTAGAGCATCTTCAGCAGTAGCAGTGCTTTAGTCTCTTTCGTCAATCTCACCTTCTGGTTTATTTTTATCATGGAGGAATCCCATTTGAGAGGATTCTGTGATGCCACAGGTATGGCAAGTTGGAGATGACGGGGAGAATTGCTTAAAAACTACGTAGCCAAACTGTAAAGCTACTGTGAATGCACTTGGAAATTTCTAACCTGGTCCTTTCCCTCTAACTCCAAATCCCACATGCAGTTGTATGACCAGAAAAGAGTAGCAAATCCTATCTTTTATAATTTTCTCTTTTAAAACTCACAGAGCTGTTAGTTTCCTACTGGTGGTAAAAATAAATCTGTAAAACATTTGAGGTAAGCAGATTTTTAGAAGTTTAGGTCTATGTCTGTTGCATAGTTACATTGATAGCAAACAGATTCAGATTCATAAATAAGCATTCATGAAAAAACAAAGAACTTAATGAGACTTGACAGACTTCTTTCAAGGATATTTGCTATGGTGAACATTTTCTAGACTATATAGCTGAAAACAGTAATATAGGTGTCAAGGGTGAAGCTGAGAAATTCAAGAATTTGCTTGACCGTAAATGGAATATTCCTCTTTTATCATCATTTTGCATGCGTATAATGTATCTCCCTAGTATAGCTAGCTTCCTTGGGCAATTGGAGAGCTAAAACATGGGTTTCACCTGTGGTATGCAACTGACTGGAAGCCAGTGACGAGTGTCACTCAGGGATCAGTGTTGGGACCGGTGTTGTTTAACATCTTTGTCGCTGACATGGACAGTGGGATTGAGTGCGCCCTCAGCAAGTTTGCCAATGACACCAAGCTGCATGGTTTGGTGGATACGCTGGAGGGAAGGAATGCCATGCAGAGGGACCTTGACACGCTTGTGAGGTGGGCTGATGGCAGCCTCATGATGTTTAACCATGCCAAGTGCAAGGTCCTACAGCTGGGTCAGAGCAATTGCAGACACAGCTACAGGTTGGGCAGAGAAGAGATTGAGAGCAGCCCTGCAGAGAAGGACTTGGGGGTGTTTGTCGATGAGAAAATGAACATGAGCCGACTGCAGTGTGCTCTTGCATCCCAGAAAGCCAAGCGTATCCTGGGCTGCATCAAAAGGAGTGTGATGAGCAGGTTGAAGGAGGTGATCCTGCCTCTCTACTCTGCTCTCCTGAGACATCACCTGGAGTATTGTGTGCAGTTCTGGTGTCCTCAACATCAAAAGGATATGGAGCTGTTGGAACAAGTCCAGAGGAGGGCCACGAGGTTGACTGGAGCATCTCCATATGAAGACAGGCTGAGAAAGTTGGGGTTGTTCAGCCTGGAGAAGAGAAGGCTGCGTGGAGACCTCATAGCAGCCTTCCAGTATCTGAAGGGGGCCTATAGGAATGCTGGGGAGGGACTCTTCATTGGGACTGTAGTGAGAGGACAAGGGGTAACAGGTTCAAACTTTAGCAGGAGAGGTTTAGATCTGATATAAGGAAGAAATTGTTTCCTGTGAGGGTGGTGAGGCACTGGAATGGGTTGCTCAAGGAAGTTGTGATTGCTCCATCCCTGTCAGTATTCAAAGCCAGGTTAGATGAAGCCTTGTGTGGCATAGTTTAGTGTGAGGTGTCCCTGCTTATGTCAGGGGAGTTAGAACTAGATGATCTTGATGTCCTTTCCAACCCTAACTATTCTAAGATTCTATGATTCTAACATAAGGAGTGCTTTTGCTTCATTCTCTCCTGTGTGTCCATGCAAAAGATAGATGCAATCTCTGCAGTTGTTCTCTTATTAGACCATGTGTGTTAATATAAATATTTATAAATATATGTATGAACTGAAATTGCAAAAAAATGACAGAACAGGTGGTGACCAAGTAAAGCATAGTGCAGGACAGCAGTGAAATGAAGCCAAAATGTCACAGCAAACCTACAGGAAAGGTAATCCCATCAACCATAGACATTTGTGTTTTTCTGTAAACAGAATGCAGTGGATCTATAGTGTGTCTGAGTAGTAATAATAACAATTATTATAATTACAATCAGGTTTTTGTAATACACTGCCTACTTCAGAACAAGATTAACATGCATCTAGGTTCATAGACGTGATCCCAGTGACTTCTTGAATAACTACAGAACCGTTCAAATGCAAGTCAAAACATCTGTGGACATTAGTGGCATAAATAGAAAGGATGTGTAGGAATTAATTTTTTTGTAGAAACCAAAATTATTACCTCAGCTGAAAGCTATAAGCTAATATAAATCATTTTTTAGTAGAGATATTTCAAATTTCACAATTGTAGGAGCACAGTACTACAGAGCTTAGCACTACCGTGAATTTACATTGTCTTTTGATGTCTTTATAGAATACTAGAACATATGTAAACTAGGGCAGATAGCCAGGGGTTATTGTATTTATGCATATTTATTACACTTTTGGCTTACTTAAGAGACATTAATAACATACATCCTAGTGTTTTGTAGAGAGTTAAAGTGGTTTTGCTTAGAAACCACAGAATCTTACAATAGTAAGTCTCTGCTTGGTTCTGAAGGAAGAATTTTGTTTTTACTGGGTCACAGTGGCTCAAAGCAAGTTAGAGTGGTGCTGCAAGAGAAGAGATTGGATTGCTCAATATAATTTCTTTCAAGATCCTACTTAGAAGAGTCATATGTTCTTATGTTCCTGTTGGCTTGGGAAAGAAAATGATACTGTGCAAACCTTTACTGTGTCTGTCTCTCTGTGTGTGAATTAAATAGGATTATTTGGATGTATTCTTTCCTGGTGTTTCTAATGCTAACTCCCATTCTGCTATAGGTAGCTTTGATCTTTGGAGATGCATTACTCTTTATGTCAGAAATTCCTCAAAGCTGTGAAACTAATCCCTGCCAGAGGACAGTGGGTTGTAGTTGTCATCATGCATCAGGAAGTGCCAGTGTTTCTTTTTTTTTTTTTTATTGTTTATTATTAAAATAATACCCACCCATTTACAGGCAGACTAAATACAAATTCTATGGCTTTGTCTGCCTCCCAAAGTGGTTTCTGGCTTTGCCATGTCACTGAATGCCAGGGGAAAGGATTATGCCTCTAGAAACCTATCCTATTGTATTTTGACTGTATTGAAGTAAAGGATTTGTGAACTATCTGAATATTGCTGATGGAAATGGCCTCTTTCTAGTTTGTTATTCATTTAGATATAGTCCAAATAATTTCATCTTAGGCCTGTGGTTATGTGTTTCCTGAGTGATTCAGATAACAAGGTTATATTTTTTATTTTCTTTTTAAATCAAATTGAACTCCTTCAGGATAAATACTCTTTCCACTTTATATGATGGAAAAGAAAACCTACATCTATTCTCTGAGATGAAACTCACCTCCAAGCCCCGTAAAAGAAGTAATTCTGCTGTTACAGGAGTACCACTATGGGACATGCTGTTACAGCCGTGGAACAAATGTGCTAAATAAAAGAATCAGCCCTAGTGATTCCTAGTCTTTCCAACTTCCTCTACCCCTGCTTTGCAGGATAGTGAGTCTTTTTTGATTATGATGACTGTAGCAAGGTTAATTAAGAGCTTCCCACACTGAAAAACCCATCTTGGATTGGCTCATAAATGCTGTCATGGCCTTTATAAAGATAATATTGGGAAGCTGTGAGTAGGAAGGTAAGTTACAACTTGGAGATATGTCAGAGGCTGCTGAGGTCTAGATGTTCAAGTGCCGGAGGGGAAAGGAAACATTCCCAGCTTTTATTGTGCCTGGGTGGTTGTTTTGTTGTTTGGGTGCTTTGGTTGTTTTTTTCTTGGTGGTTGGTTGTGGGTTTTTTTGGTGTCTTTTCTTTTTTGGGGTGTGGTGGGGAGGCAAAACATGGGGTTGGTTTGCTGATGTCTGACATTTCCTTGGATATCCTGAAAACAGTTCCTGAATTCACTGTAGCCAAATTTGGGGTTTAGTCAGGTCCTCAGTTCTGGATGTCTGCCTGTATGGATCTCTGCCTATCAGGTAGGCAGCTCCTGCCAGGTACCTGCCAGCAAATTACTTCAAAAAGTACATAAAAGGCATAATTAGAAGCTTGTCAAGTTCTTTCCTTTCTGTGTAATCCACAAAAGTAGTTAAGCAGCTAGAAACGAGGAATAGAAAGTACTGCAAACATGTAGGAGGCGTGCGGCTTGCTTTTAGATAGTGAGTTCTTTATAGTAGAAAAAAGGAACCTGACCACTAGCAGTGACTTTCTTACTCTCTGACTGATTTGTCTTTTACAGAAGGTAGAAAGGCTGCAGGAAGAACAATCACAATGAAACCATTTGTTGGTTAGGTGATACTGCTAAAGGATTAGCTCAAGCCACCTTCTGTTTATTTTAATGAGGCAAGTAATTAATTTAGGGTGAAGACTCATAGCTGTATGAACAAATCTTTTTAGTATATTTTTTCTACTAGTTCAGTATCAAATATGCAACTATTTGTGAGGACCTAAACCATCTAATTTTCTGGGGGACTCCTACGGGGGAAATGGGTGTATTTGAAACAGGTCTGGGAATCACGGAATTTCTCTGACATTATCCTTGAAGTTTTTTTCTCTAAAAATGGAGCAGGAGTTAGTAGTTTTCTGTAAGTGACAACAGACTCTTACTAGCTACAGTGCTTGGTCATGGTTGTGGGGGTTTGCCTCACTGTCCCAAAGGAAGTCAGTTCTCAGCTTCTTTGAAGCTGTGCAAATTTGTGTTGTTTCAGTGTTTACTTTGTTTGAGTGAGAAAGAAAAAGTACTTGACTATATCTCAGTAAATACAAGTAGTCCTATGGAATACACAATTTTATACTCCACTTCCTGTTCCAGAGGCTGTTTATACATTTTATATTCTGCAGTTGCAGATAAAGGTGCATCATACAATTAATTCATGATACAGGGTTAGAACCCAGGTTTTATCCAAATTTCTGAAGCATTTGGGTAAAATGTGTATTTTCTGGTCCACCTTAATGAAATTTGAAGATTTGAAGTCCCTTCTGAAAAAAAAAAAAAAAAAAAAAANTTTTTCCATAGTTTCTTTAAAAAGCAATCAGGAAATTTTCCCTTTTAGTGATGCTCTTTCACCCTACAAAGGAGAGACGCAGGTGATGAACAAGGAAAGTAATTGTATTAAAAATTTGTCATTCCAACTATGAATTTAGGGGCCATTTACATGGAGGAAAAAAAAAAAAAAAAAAAAGTCCTACCCTAATAGGAAAGAAGTTGTTCCTGACATTTCTCTTGATTCCCAAATGTGTATGGTTCATAGTAAGTAGATGACAGGTATCCTGGGAAGGGAAAGGTGGGATTGAATCTCAGTAGAGATTGAATTCAAGAGAACATTGTATCTGGAGGTTTTTACATTTTGGACGAGTGCTGTAAACAGCACTTCCCTTCTCTACCATATTTTTTAGATGTTTGTTCTAGTTGTCATATACTCCTTTACAGAGTCCTAATTTGAGGACTGTGATTCTGTCTAAATTCAGTCAATATCTCAAAACTTTCAGGGTTGCCTTTTCGTTGTTTATGCCAGACCTTAAGGAAGACTTAAAAAAGAATTAAAGAAGGTGATGGATTACAAAAAGATTTGTTTATATGGAAGGAATATTTTGTATTTTTTGGGAAATAGTTTATTTGTCAATTATTTGTTTATCCTTGATTTTGATCTTTCTCAAGTATCACATTCTGCATTTTATGCCTTTGAGTGTAGCGTGCTGTGACCAGCTGTATCTATGTGTATGAATAAATGTTCAAATAAAAATCATACTCTGTAGAAACCAAGGTGGGAAAAATGTAGAAACCATCCTGTCTGATTCAGAGTGGATGACAACAGCTCTTTGGCAACGCACAACAGAAGCTCACAAGTGTTTAGGGCAGGAGCTGAAAGTATAGGCTGTATAGATGCAGAAAGAAATGTACACTAAGAAAGATATTTGTGTTTGACAGAATAGTTTTTTGTTTTTTTTTTCCTATATATAATTCACACTGCTTTATTCATTTCTAGATCTCAGAATATATATTTGAGTCTTCAAGTTGTATCATAAGTTGCACAAACCATTTGTTATACTTGTGTAAAGAAATTGCTTGGAAATAACTAGTAACAGATATAAGTTCCAAGTGTTAATTTTTGAAAGTGAAGTGTAGGGTTAAAATACTGTTCTTTACTGTGGGGATGTTTTGTCCCAATGATAATTTCAGTGCTCAGACAGTGCCTCCCACTGATATTTGCTGGTTTTGTGGTAAGGATATTTATCAGAGTGCTGCCAAAGCTGTGGCTCTGTAAGCATTTCCTAGGAAATGACATGAGGGAGGACTTTGTTGGGCTTTGGTCTGTAAAACTTATAAGGCTCATAAATCAGAAGTGCAGTGGCCTTTTCATATTATTGTTGAAGCAACAGTGACCCAGTGAAATTCAAGAACCCCTCCAAGGTGAAGAGTTGTCTTTCTAATCACTTACACATGTTAATTCATGCTTGGAAAAAACCCTCACAGTAATATTTTTAGATTACAAGCAAGAAAATCCATCTAACTAACTATTTTCATAAAGTGACTGTACAGTCCAAACACAGCTCATCTTTGGGGCAAGTGCCAGTTCCTGCAAAATCACAAAGGGATTCTCTTTGGGCTGTCATTAAGCTGTTTCCTTGGTCACATTAACAAACTACAGTGCTACATCATTTAGCGCAGCAAGTGTTAATCACAGCTACTATCCAGATTTACGTCTGAAGCCCACTTTTTCTGTGTGAGCTGGATGAGTGTTGTGCCTCTAATACAAATAACCAGACACAGTGGACTACATAATGCCACAAACTTGGCCTGCTGGCACACCAGACAACACTAAAAAGAAGCCTTAATTTTGAAGCTGTTAAGATGAGACTTCTCTAAGTCTGAAGCGATGATGTTTCTGCGATGCTTGTTATTAAACATCATATATCTGGAGACATTAAGACAAATAATCTGACAGTTTGTTGGAAATACCAAAGTGTTTAGAAAAACACAGAAGCTTGTCCGTGTTTTATATGTCAAACATGGTAAATACATATGGTGATTAGCTCACTGCTTTTAGATCAAATTTAGGGAAAAACATTGAAGTAATATAGTTTGTTGGTAGTTTTCCTAAGGCAATAACTAAAATAAAATAACAGTGAAAGACTTGATCCATAAAAAGCAATGTAAATCACAAGAATCTGGATTTTTTTCAGTGTAGGAGGATATGCTTGAATGCCTAAAATAATAAATACATGTATATAAAAATAATAGCAAGAAAATCTGTAGATTTTAGTAATGGATATACCATAAACCTAGATTATGGTAGTAAATAATAATAATTTAAAACAAACCAGGATTCAATCCCGTAATACCCTCATGATGCACAACAGCCACAGTTAAATGTCTGTTTCAAGATTATAGATTATGTAAGCAATTTGAATGACTTCTCAGTTTCTGAACAATTCTTGTCTTTAACCCGTATCTGTAAATGTTTTTTAACTGATCTGTCTTAGAGCTATTCATTTATAGACTTTTACTTTTTCATTGTGGGGGAGGTTGAACAAAATACATTGGTAATTTTTTATTGGAAATGTAATATCTCCAGAGATTAGTGGGCTGTAATTTATCTTCTCTCTCAGCCGTTTCTTTCCTTGTCTGCTAGATACTTTCATGACTAATAAAAAGACTTACTGACTAATTAATTCAATATAAACACATGGCAAAATGCAAGGATAGCTATAACTTTCTCTGACCAACTGGGAAACTTGAGGGTGGGAGTATTGACTGAAAAAAGAGAAAATACTTGATCCACAAATACAACCTCCCCACAGAACATACTTTTGAGTTGCTTGCTATGAGAAAACACACTGGGCCATGGAATTATGACTGTTCAGCTTTTTCTGTTCACTTGTTTATTCTTCCTCCTGAGAATTCAAGTGTTTTACGGGTAATCTCTTCCTGCAACTGAGAGACTGGCTTTCTATGTCAAGTCACATGCCTATGTAAGATTTCCTCGTACAGAGATCTCTTGGTTTATTTCTTTTAACTAATTTACTTCATGGACTTTGCTTATGAAGAAGAGGATGCCTTCAAACAAAAGTTTCTTCAGCTGCAGCTAATTTTTATTTATTTTTTTTTTTTTCACAGCTAAGGGCTATTGCAGCATTATTGTGGTATCTCACTATTACATTGCCATTTCACTCTGAACAAAGCCTGGTTTGGAGCAGTTATAACTGCATTTCATTGCTACTAATGCTCTGTTACATTTTTGGAATTAAGATGACTTTCAGGGTAAAAAGCATTTGTGCCGTAGGAAACAATTCTCATGAAATCTTAAATGGTGTAGTTCTTGTGGTTGTCTATATACAGGATAAAGCACATATTGTGCAGTGGTGGCCAATTTCTTGATCTTGCTTTAAAGCTGAATTATGTCAGATAAAAAGAACTAATCCTGTAGTACATAATAATTCCTCAGAAAAAGTGACCAGTAAATTATGAAAAAGCATGAGGCTGATAAGACTTAGGGACAGATGGGAGATAGTCAGGAAACCTAAAAAAACCTTGTGTATTTGACATAATTATTCATACTTGAAGTGCACAGGATCTAGGAGTGGTGGGAACAGACAATTGACAAACTTAGCACTGTAAGGATTCATGAGCACTTAGGGAAGATTCATAGTGCCAGAATGGATTGTGTCTTGTCAGGAAAGTATGAATTAAATGAGGACCTATTTTTGTTATAACTGTCTCTTTCTATGAACATGGGTTTCAACTTCTGTATTTCTAACAACAGTCTCTGAATTATGCATCAATGTGTGTGCTAATGCCTGGGAAATGCAGTTTTGCTGATACTCAGAGCCTAACACCATGAATATTTTGTGATGTATTTAGGATTAATTACAAAGCTATCAATAGCTTCAACTACCAAGCTTTCAATATATTGGATAATACCAGACCAATTTGTCAAAAGCTGTAGCTCATTCTATGTAAATTTCAATTATTTTAATAACATAAACAGCTTTGCATCCTCTCTGTCCCCCTCCCCCTTAATTCACTGCAATTAAAATAAGCCTGCTCCAAAAGAATAGATGGAAGATACCAGAAACTTCAGAGTGTGGGGCTTGGGTGTTTTGTTTATAAGCTTTCTTCCATTATGCTAACTATAGGATGTTTCCTACTAAGACTAGGGCTCTGTTTATCAAAATAGTCCTTGCTGAAGCTCTTCTAACTCATTCTACAGCAAAAGGGAATGGAAATAGAAACTTTCTAGCACTCTGAAAAGTAGGACCTTACTTTCTAATAACTTCTTAATATCTAATTGCTTTTTCATATCAAATATGATGGGATCTGGAATTTAGCTCTTTATATGACAGTGTTTGGGCCTGTGAATTGAAATAACTGGTGTAGGCATTCCTTGGACCAATAAAATATTTAGCAATTTATGTTTAATTAAGCAGTTATGGATCCATAAAGCAATTAAAATATGACATTAATTTTTCTTAATATGGACCTTTTACAAAAATCCTGATCTCTTACAATACTGATCTAACCCGCCAGCACTTCTAGGTCACAGATCTTCATGTCTCCATCTTATGTGTCTTAGAGAATAGTATCTCTGCTGATTATTAGCCATATCAATGGGATGAACAGATTTTCAATTACTTGAAATTAGCCTGGATTAAACATATTCTAAAATTTGCATCAAGGTGGCAGAGGAGAAACTTAAAAGAGATGGAGTAAAAAAATAAAACTGTACCTACCAAATTTAGAACTACTAAAGGCAAGAAAAAGTTCATTCAAAATAAGTAATGAGCCCATGGTCTGCAATCATTTTGGTATATTTCTGTACCATCCGATAGTAAACCAGCATAGTCTAGAACAAAGCAAATAGTTTTAGATGTATTGAAAGCATTTGGGAATATTGTGATGTTTAAAAGAGAGTTAGTGCATTTCAACAATATTGATTTGAGTTCAAATTATTTTCACAGTGTATTAACTGATTCATGTCTAATGACATTTCCTTGTCAAATCTTTGGTTTTTTAAAGGTGTCTAGACCTTTCTGCCTGCAAATAATACACAATTACTTCCACATATCCTGCATATAGAAGAACAATGAGTAACTTTTCCATTTTCATGCCATTACTATATTTAAGCTATGTCTCCAAAGTACTCCATTCCATAGTCTCTAAAAATTGTTCAGAAAATTCTGGAATTTTGGTTAAGGCCACAATTTGTTTAATCGTATTCTAAAGAAAATGAGAGTATAAAAATTCATGTAATCTGCTTTCCAAATCTGAAATGCAAACAGTTTGGATGTATAATAATTTATTATGCTCATCTAAAAAGTCCTCTGAAAACAGGGCAGTCATCAGTTAAGGGCAGTAGATCTTGACTAAAGCTGTAGTGATAAAGTAAAATCTTAAAGTACCTCTTTTTTTCTTTCTCACCTTTAGGAGTGTAAATATAATTGTTATTAGACTCCCTGGCAAATTTATTGGGCTACTTTTGTCTTAGGTCTGTTTATGGAAGAACTATAACTAAATAAACAAAAAAGCCAACCAACCAAACGAACAAACAGAAAAAACCACCAAGGAAAAAACACAAAGCAGTGTTTCTTTATGGCAATAGTTAAATCCCAAAACCTACGAGTGGTTAAATATAAATAATAAAAAATGTATGACCAGAGCTAGTCAGAGAAGCACCCAGACAAACACTGACCAACAGTATAGATAGCATAGATGTGCATTAAAAATAAAATAAATCTGTCTGTTAATATTCTCTTGAGTTGCTGAGAGTTAGCAAGTAAAGTAAGCTCAATTTAGAGCATAGAATCATATAATGGTTTAGGTTGGAAGAGACCTTAAAGATCATCCAGTTCCACCCTCCCCCCCCAATGCTCTTCTCTGTGTTTGGTTGCAAAGTGTTATTTCAGCAAATATCTTAATTATTTTTTTTTTTTAATACAAAGTGAAGGATATTTGTTGTTTGCAATGTTTTTCAACACCTATTCAGAAAACTGATTTGTTTCCAAATGTTTCTTTCCAACAGGTCTTAGAATACTTAGATAACCATTATCTTCTGAAGGTGGAAATCTCTCTTGCAAGATAAAGGGCTATGACTTTTTTGACTGCTCCTTACCACAGTATTTTCTTTCATAGTTGGGTACTGCATAATCCTGCAAATGTCATATTAATATATTTTCCACTGTCTATTGAAAATGTTCAGCCAGAGGCACAGTGACTATGATGGATGCAGGCAAAGAAGTTCTGACATCTCAGAGCCATTTAGAAACTGCAGATGGAGACCCAAAGGCAAGTACAGGTGAGGTTTTTTTTTTTGTGTTTGAGGCAACTGATATGACTTGCAATTCAGATGAGACAACAGCTTTACAATTACAACTGGCTTATATTTGCATAATGCCTGTTCAAAAGGTAAAGATAGGAAATTATATTTTCCTCTGACAAAATATTTGATTCATTCAAGGAAATATATAACATGCTGGCAATAAGAACAGTCTGATGTTTGTATCAGAAAACTAACAGAAGGTCGCTTACTCTTTCTCTGAACTGACTGTATAGGATTTTTCATTATATTCCTATCTGAAAGATAAGAAAGACATCTCTGAGCTATATTAAAAAAAATAAAAAGACAAGACAGGCACAGGCTTCTTTCCTATTTGTAATACTGTGCTAGAGAATACTCATTGTCTGCTTTGTGAGGAATCAAGATCTATTATGTATCAGTCCAGTGACTCAAGCCATTTTCTAGGCGTGTACTGTTCAATCCTGAAAGCAATTTTACAGTTTTCAGAAAAAAAAGAATTATTTTGCAATAAAAATAATAAAAATAATTGAATTTTCAAAGAACTTTTCAGTGCCCTAGGCGCAGATGGTACGTATCTAGAAGATTGCCAATCACATTACCCAACAGATATACAGCATGCTATGCCCTTATGATCTATTGAGATTTTGCTTGGTGCAATAAGATCTCCACAAAAATGTTTGCCAATATGAAGGACTTTTTATTTCATAAAGAAGTTGAATCCTGCCTGATATATTACTTACCACTAATTGCTTTTGCTTTAACATTTTTGTGTGAAGTTTTCTGCCTACATTTACATATGTATAAGGATAATTTCAAATGGTTAGTCTATTACCTGCCCTCATCTACAAAGGCATTTGAAAAGTTGCAGAGTGACACAGCAGTCTAGCAGTGTATCAAAGGACTGGAACTTGCTTCAATTGTCATTTAATCCATTCCCTTGTCCTAGGGCAAGATCTACTGTGCCGATGTCATTTCTGTCAAATGCTTGTGAAGATTTAACTTAATATTTATGAAATCTGGTTCTCATGCACATTTGCTTTTGAGCACTGGGAAAAGACTTATAATTGCTGCTCCATTTTCTCATTTCTCAGCTGTGAAGATGACTAATTTTGAAGAATGTTAGAGAGCTACAGCTTTTTAGTTTGTTTAATTAGAGAACGTTATTAGCATGTTATTTTACAGATGAGGAATTTTATCCATTGAGCAGCCTGACCCTTTATTCACTGAAAGGGCCTGTCCAGGAATAAATTGCTGCCTAATGTTTACATGATAAAACATTTGGGGAACTTGGATTTCAATCTTCATAGCTAACCTCATAGCACTGGAGAACAGTGCAGAGAACCAGTGTTGGGCTCTTGCTGCTGCTTCTGGAGGCTGGGCTGTGAGGCTTATGGCTGCTGCTGGCCGTGGTGGGAGACTCCCATCATGTGGGGAGGCCATAACCCATCCTACCCCTCGGAGGCAGCTTTAAACTGAGGGTCTTGCTCTGCAGCTGCTGGCACTACACCTTCTGCCACATTACAGCCAGTGTGGGTCCCTGTGATGATTGCAGCTCCCACCATCAAGCACTCTCTTCAGTGATACCAGGGCTTAGTTAGCAAGGCCAGGTAGCCTTCTGAGTTAGTTTGTAGGCAGCCACCTTGTTTTGGAGAGTAAGACCGTATAGTTGTATGCCTCGGGCTATTTCCTGCCAGTTGGTGTCAGAGCCCAGGAGTGGCCCCAAGCACATCTTGCATGCAAGACTAGGTCTAGCCTGAGGCTTCTTGTCCTAACAGGGACCTGCCAGGCTGTAACTCCAGTCACAGCAGTGATTCCTACCAACCGTGCCACATCCTGACAACATCCCAGTGGAAATTGTTGCACTTAATAGAAAATAAGAGTTTTGTTTCAGGACTGAGGTTCTGTTTCCTTCTTCCTTTTGTATTAATGGAAAACAAAGTGCCTGAACAATTTTTTTGTTAGATTTTCATAACAAAATGTACTAAATTTGATGAAAGAGTAAATCCAAAAGGAATTTTTTGCTGAATCTGGGAGGGAATGCAAAATCAGGTTATACTGCTGATAGAATTTCTGGCATACAGAAGCTACTGTGATGGGAGGTATAGAGCTATCGACAAATAATGAACACATTCATTAAAAAATAAAAAAAGTGTGACTTAAACTTGTGCTTCTAAACCTTAATGTAATTAAAACTTGCATCAAAAGAGTTTTTTTAACTGCATGTATCATTCTAAATGAGGATGTCAGACTGAAAGCAAATGGAATCTAGGGGATAAAAAAAAAAGACAGCTAGGAACCTTCTTATGAGTAAAATAAACACCTCTCAGTTATGCCTTCACATAGCACTAACTGTTGAGTGTCTCTTGTTAACACTGTTTCTGACCTATAACATTTAAATAAAGTTTATTATTTAGTTTAGATTTACTTAACTTCCAGAGCATGCCATTAATACCCCCTCTTCCCCCAAAATTGCCACAGAGTATTTTGTTGTTCAAAAAATGCAAAAGTACTCAAGATTAGTAAATAATATATGCTCAGTTCTATAATGATACTTGGCCTGAATAACAAACCTTAACCCTTTCTAGTGTATTTGGTCAATGTAACTAAATAATCACTTCTCTTTGATTTAAATAGTACCATCTCTCTTTGATTTATATACTAATTTTTATACTATGCAAAGAGAATCACTCAAATGTAGAAAAATTGGAAGGCATAGTTTAAAATCAGGACCTAGTGATAGTAAGTTAAGATCATTCCATACTGCAAGATAGAAGAGCAGGTTGTGAGTTTCATTCAACTGGAATAATTGATTTACATCAGTTCTGCAGAGCTTTAGGAAATAGCTATTTCAAATCAATTTGATCCAGTTATAAAGTACAAGACACTTTAACTTATTTTAACTCTGCTTTGTGAGATGGATGTGAAGATATTTAATGATCTTTGGATTTTAAATTCACTAAGTTATGAAAGTACACAGTATCTATCTTAACTATGCGATGCATTACTCATATGCTGATTGGGGTTTAGATAGACAAAGTTTATTTTATATATTTTGCAACTGCATCTAACAGAATGTGAAAGGTCACTTAAAGAGGTGAAACATTCCTCTAAGATTATGGCAGCTATTATCAACTGAGCATCTGTCTAAAAAGGTGGATGTAAAAAATTAGCAGATCTGCAGAATTAAGTTAGTAAAGAAAAAAAAAAGGCTTGTTGAGAATATATAGTATATAATTTTAAAAAATTATTTTCTATGACTTCACTGTTTTTTCTGTCATCAATTTTTATTCTAAGAACAAAATATATAGAAGGAAGTGCATAAACCAAGGTTTCTACAGCAGAATCTCATCACTTCTTGCACAGACTGCTATGCTGTACTACAGATATTTGAGCCTGTTTTTCTTCATTCTTTTGTGCTTAGACTGTTTCCAGGTAGAAGGAATGTTGGCAATAAATAATTTGTGAGAAATTCCTGGCAACTCATAAAACAATATTTGTACTATTATGTGAAACAGGAGGTCAGAGTTTGAAGTAAGATTTAAAAGGAGAGGTCAGCAATGACTTTCTACTCTCCTCTTTTAAAATCCCCAAAGCTGCTGAGTTTCCCTGCAATATGCCAATGCAGCACTAATAGTTAATAATTACTTCTCCAAATGGACTCTCCCTATGAGAGTCTCAGGGCTTTAGCTAGTTCAACTTAATCTCATACTTGTCAGGTAAGTACTACTAACCCTCTTTAACATATAGCAAAACTTCATCTCTGAGAGACTAGCAACAAGGTTACACAGGAAGTGTATAGCAGAAGAAGAAATAAAAGGCTTGATTTCTTTATTCTCATGAGCTTTAGTTACTGTATGTTTCTTCTGTCCAACACTACCAATTAGTCATGTGCTGTCTTTCAAAGGCTGCAGTTATCATTTGTTTCTCCACACATATGGCAGCCATCCCTGTATGAACTAAAGCCTTCACAGCAGAGTGACTATGTCTCTTGATAAGGAGGGTGAATTCTCTGTTGTTACAATTGTGCTAGATTAGCCTCTGTTACAAAACAAACCAACCAACCAACCAAAAGTATTTAAATGTAATCATTTAATGCCTTTACATCGCAGTTACTCAGGTTTGTGTGGGTATGTGTACATGCATTTATGCACGTAGGGTGGCAGGAAGGATATGCAAAGTGGTTTGAGTTTAATGAGGTTGGACTAGAAGATAACCCTGTCCCCTCTGCTCCCTTACTTTCTCCAGAGGAAAGAGAAACCAAGCCACTGCCAACACTTAAACTAGCTTAATTAATGAGCTCTGTTCTGCCAGCCTTCCTGTAACATCTTCTGAAGCTTTAAGTTTGGTTTAATGTAGTTTAGTTTGGGGAGTGATGTTGGGCTAGTTTTAATTTTATCCGGATCATTAAACGAGAATCTAATTGGCACTCATAATCGAGTGGGGAGACTTTTTCCCCTTTGAACTTACTCAGATAAAAACCAACGCAAATTAACCAGATGCACAGAAAAGGAGCTGACAGTGCTTGTATTCTGCTTTATTCAGCTGTCTACAAAATTTGCATTTGGAAACCTAATACAGTCAAATGCAGCATCCAGAATTCATCTTTTGTAGTGACTTGTTGAGGAAATGCTTGTGATAAGTAAGCATAAGCAGATAAAGAGATCTGAATATTTCTGTGAATCTTGATGTCAGCTCTTTCACTTTTTTGAAAGATTTTTTTAACTAGAAGGCCTGGGACTTAAAATTTGGTATGCTTTCTTACATTGCTTCATGTTGAGTTGTGCTCCACTCTAATCCCTGTCTATAGGTGGCACTGATCATTCACTGTAACAGTGGTAGAGAAACTATTAATGCAGTGAATTGCAAAAATAAGCAAGCAAAAACAACCAGAATTTTTTTAACAAAAATAAAATATGTATGTGTGATTGTGGAGCTGAGAGTTACATGAAGCATGTATAAAGCCTGCAGAGCTCAGAATACTGTAAGAGTGAAGGAGGCTTCTTTAAGTCTTTAACCTGTAGAGAGTATCACTGTTTAATGTTATTCTGTGTGGTTTGGCACGTTTTCCTTTCAGTTTTCTTTTCTCAACAGCATTAGAACTTGAAGCAGAAAGAACTGAAAATCCTGGCCAGCACCTCATGCATGCTTGGTTTTCTTGGAGTTGAAAAGTGGCTTTTCTTTTTTCTGGTTGAATAATTCCTGGAGTGATGTAATTCTGCCAGGAATGGTGCAGGATTTCAGATAGCATACAATGAATTGTCTGAATATCTGGACTAATTCTATTTTTTCATTCTTATATTTTTGGATTAAACAGACAAATCTCTTATTCATAGTATCCATTCTAACCAAAACAAGTAGGGTTCGATTCAGAAAATAATTTAGATATTGTAATACTGGAAATCTTACAGCCTTGGTTTGGGCAGCCTTACCTTCAGTAAGATATTCTCATCACCTTATCTGTAGACAGTTGCCCATGAAATACGCAAAAACCAAAACCCGAACCACACAGAAATTTGAAAGCTGAATAACATGAACTAGACACGAAGAAACACTGAAGAGAGTAAGTTTATTCAAAGATAGTTGAGAACTTAGTTCTGTTAGAGAAACTGAGCTGTGAAGTCTGCTCTCATGTAATACTGTCTTTAGGTCACATCTTCATGCCACCCCTCCCTACAGCAGCAAGAATTAGAGGTTACTCTGGTCCCCTGTCATAAGTAAGCCTAGAGGAATATCCTAACTAGTAAGCAGGGTATTCTGGAGCATGCATGCCCACTGTTTTCCAAATTGTTAGACTTGTATAGTTAATAAATATTTATTGGAGCAGGGATTTGAACTGAACTCTCCTGCAGGAGTATTCTAATCACTTCCATAAGCCTCTGTGTCAGTTCTGTCACCTTTCCCTTCTCCCTCTGGCCTATAAATATTTATTTATTTGTACAGTGCAGGAGTTCTTTGAATGTTTCATCTAAAAGAATGATCAATGGCCTGGTTGTTAGGTCCTTCAGCTTAGGTGGAGGTGTGATGGGTTGAATTTCGACATCCATAAAGTGCCAGGGAAGCAATTTGAATCTGCCATCATCATGACTGTTGACTGTATTTGGAACCATCTGCTTCATCAACATCCTGAGAGAAAGGAATGCTTGTAAGATACCTGTGAGAGTGAAACTTTCAAGAGGGAACACCTAGCCTAAGTATCAAGAGTTTTGCCCTAAACAACTTGGCAACATTAGGTCTTAAGTGACAATATTCAGTATTCTCAACAGAAAAATCAGAGCCTTCTATTTTGCTGCTAGGAACTTCAGGATTTTATATGTGTTTATATGTGCTTTGATGTTGAGAGCTGCTCTGAACAGCTCCTGAGGATTTTGGGTGCCTCATTTCTATTTCTGGGTGCTTACATGATAAAGCATGTTGGTCTGAAGTCACCTCCAGGCTATCTGTTTCCAATCAAGAGGTAACTTTGTCTCCAAGGCAGGTCAGGAGGGTTCATCACAGTGAATCCAAAAGGTGCCTCAAGCCTGCGTGTTGTACCTAAAAAAGATAATTTCCTTCCACTGATGTATAGTAAAATTTATTCCAGCATGAACACATGTTTTCTTAAGTAAGGATTTGGCACTGAGGAAACTAACATTTGGGTTGAATACATTTTCATAGGTTGTTTCTTATGCCAAGATCATTACCTTTCTTTTGCACGGGAAAGCAGCTGTAAACTCTAACAAAGCAGGAGGGAAAACTGGGACTTGGACTGGGTTATTTCCCCAGTTTCTTGATCCAGAAATGTTTTGGGGAAGTTTTCATTTTCGGGGACACTTAAGTTGCATTCAGACCAGCTTTCCAGAAGAAGGTATCTATTTCTGCTCAGGTGAAATGGAATTAGTAATGCTGTGCCCAGAAAAGTTGCCTTGGGAGAGAGGCAAAAGGTTCCTGCAAGTAGTGCTCTTTCACAAGTATAAAGGAGGGATCTGAAGCACACAGGAGGATTGTCACAGTTCTCTTTAGCTGATCTTTACAACTTAGTGGAGGGGATTGTTTCTCCATGCTGATCAGATATTTGCTTCAATTCCTTCCTGTATATTTTGTTTGCTTCAGCTGTGCTGAATGTTCCTATTTTTCCTGTACTTTCCCAGCATTAGCTTCTCTCATTACTTTGTTTGTCTTTTTGGCAGAATCTGCAAGTAACACTTCACATCTTTTGCACAAGGTGCTCCTCAAATACAGATGAAAGGATGATTGCTATATAAAATTCACTAGGGAGAAGAAACAGGTAGATTCAGTGAGATGGACCCCCAAGTGCCAATACTGATTAGCATGATAATGATGATTTCATTGTCAGAGATGTGTAGGTCTACAGACAAAACAGAAGGCAAAGGGAGTATTCAAAGGACAATGAGAAAGGTTTACTTCTATCTTGTTTGGAAAGTTTGCTGAGTGGAAGAGGCTGCAAGCAACATTTGAGACACCCCCAAGCGGGTAAAGGAAGCTGACAGACAGGAGTCAGGAGCTGACAGCTTGATAAGACAAAGAAATGCAGCAGCACACTATGTTTTGGCAAATGTGAAAGTGAAAACTAATTTAATAATATCCATATCCCAAAAACATAATTGCAGGGCAGTGTGAATTTTAATGGAATACTACACCACATTGCTGAGATTTTCAGAGTGTGGATGAGGCCAGGAAGTAATTGGATCACATCTGTTTTGTTGGTTTGTTGGGTTTTTTTTTCCTCTCAAGGCAGTAGTGAGGGCTTTTATTTTTTTGTTTTTAATTTGCACAGTTTGCCTCAGAGCATGTCCCACCTTGTGTGACTGCCAGCAACATTAAGGGACACAGACACTAAAGAGAGGATTAGCCCATACCTAAGAAAGTGTGGTCTCAGCTTGTGTTTGAGTATAAATACATGTGCAGAGAGAGCATGGCTGGATTAATAAAGCAGGCTTTTAAAAAAATATTTTAGTGAAAAAATCTTTCCTACAGTCTTGGAACAGCAAATGCAAGGAGTGACAGAAGACAAGATATTCTGTCTGCAGAAGCCAGGTATGGAGAAGTCTTAAAGAGCAGATCAAGAATGACATAGCTTTCAGCAGCCTAGACATTCTCTTATTGCCTCAGTTCTCTGTCTCCAGGAGCTCACAATATCATTCTCACATCCCCTACTGCAGTATTGTAAAGAATCATAGAATGGTTTGGTTTGGAAGGGACCTTAAATATCATACAGTTCTAACCCCCCTCCTACAGGCAGGGTTCTTGCTGAAAGGTTCCTTGTAGCCATTTATGGTTTCCATCCAATATGAAAAACACTCTCAAAGGATTTTTTCCCAAAGGATTGCCTTTTACCAGTTGGTTATGGCTGTTTATTAACAGCCGTATAATTTGCGACTAATTTATTTTTCCCTGCAGCAATGACAACAAAGTCCTTTCACAGTTGAGAAGTGAGCAGCTGAATTGTGCCTTATGTTTGCACATCAGGAAAAGTATTATGGGGGAACACTGAAGCATAGTTTTATTCAGTCAACAATGACTGTGGAAGAATAGCCTTTCAGAGACAGCCGTTTTAAAACGACACAAATATATAATGAATGAGAGTGCTCATCTACATAAACCACATATTTGTATGGATAAATCCTGAATGCAAATAGCTTTGTCTTATTCCTGCCTTCAGTGTTTTTATTCTGAAAACATTATTTTTTAATATTGCTATAGTAAGTGTTTAGGATATTTAAGGAGAAATAGAAAAATTTGCTTTCATATTTTCCTGCATTTTTTTTTGTTACCATCCTACTGAACTAAACAGCAAATTAAGTATCTGAAACTTTCAGTAATTTTAACAGATAGCTATACACGTTATGTATTTGTTGAATTAAATATCTGAAAATGTTATCACTGCACACTAGCTAGCTGAGCATATCTATAACCTGGCCCTTCCTTTTCAGGTGTGTTTCAAGCCTACAGAGTAGATTAGCACCTAACTGCATCTGATTTCACCATACCCTTTCTCTTTAATTAATTCTGATGACAGTGAATTCAAGTCAACCATTTATTTGTTCACGTGCTTCTTAGCCAGAAATTTTATTGAAACAAGGTGTTTTCTGGTGTTTTGCAGCTTACAAACTGAAAAACCTAGTTTCCTAAACTTGTAAATCATGGGAGACTAGTACTGAGCATATACATATCTAAATGGTTCATTCTATTGAACATACCACAGAGAATCATCTTATGATAATCTTGATAACAAATGTGCAGTTAAGTTCTGTTGCATACCATATATATGATACATAGATTGACTATGGGAAAGAGAAGCACTAAACACTCTTCTTGTTGAATCTCTGTTCTCTCACTCAGTTTAAAGTGTTCTGTGAGCTGGAGAACAGTCAGCAAATACAAAACTACCTAGCACCCATCTGGTACTATTTTGAATAAATCAATTAAATAATTATCCTCAAGTGCGTCTATCTTCTAGCACTTCCCTTGCTTATTTAGGATCTTCAAGTCAAATGACAGAAGGGAAAAAGAACCTGATGAGCTGATATATGATTTCCAGTTATAGCTGCACGGAAAATGAAGATTTATACTTGTTTTTAGCTATTTGAATCACTGGAGGCAAGTTATCTGATGTGAACAGTATGATGAGATTAAGTTTTGTCTTCACAATTGCTGAGGTTTAAAGACTTATCAAGTCTTTAACCACCAGATCAACTGCTACCAAAACCGTTAATTGGAAACACAGATATAGTCCTGGCAAATATAAGATACTAGCCTACAGTGTTATGTTTGATTTTCTTAAGGCTCATAGTGATATTAATTAGAGCTGTCTTCAAATGCTTTATCCCCAGAAAAAGAAGTTCTGTCCTTTACCATTTAAGTTGAACTTGGAGAAGCAGAAGGGACTTTCACTGTAACATAGGAAGGATATGAACTATGGTTTTGTTTATGCTGAAGATCTTAATGGTGCAAAGTCAGCAGAATTAGGAAACTCTATGGCCATTATGTAACACAGCATCCTGTGAAGAACAGATAAAATCTTATGTAGAAAGAATTGTAATAATTGGATTAGGAACATGTATACAGATATGTGTTTTCCCTTTAGGTTTCTTCCCATCTAGAGGTTAGTCTATGAATGTACAATTAGAAGTCTAGAAAATGTGCTTAAAACTTGCTGGAGTGTCAGCCAAAGGCAGGAGATCTCGTAGCAAGGGATTTCTCAAATAGGATGATGTTTATGTGGGAGTCTGGTATAAGGTCTAAGCAAGACTTGAAGGATACTTGTTAGTCAGTGATTAAATAGATTGATTAAATAGGTTGAGGAAACCATGCTGAATCTAGCATTGTATTTTTTTTAAAGATAAGTGAATATTTTATAACATATATTTAAATCTTATTTTTTAAAATAATGTTATGTTGCTATCATTGTTACGGTTGCAGGTCTTTGCCTAGAAGTTGCTAGTTTTTAATTTATGAGTTTATTCCGGAACAAAATATTAAGAGAGCTCTGACTTCATGGTAAATGACCAGACTGTATTACCTGGACACATATATCCCTTTCTGATATCTTTTTTGCTTCTCTGTAAATTCAGATGCCTGTACAGTCACTTTAATTCCTTAGTGCAGGTATGGGTATACCTGCAAAGACTGAAACAGTGAATGGCTTTTGGAATATATTTGTAATACTTTGGGGCCATATTTTCTCCTTCAAAGTGCTGTTTTCTCCTCACACCATCTTAGGAGAAAACCAACTGTGACTTCAATGCCTCCATAGGTATCTTTTTTTCAAATCAATGATCCTTAGAATTAAGCTTTTTAGTTTGCTTTTGCCCTTCAGTTTCTCCATTGTAATGAACTGAAGTTTGCCTCTTTGTTACAGGGTAATGCAAACCATTTTCAGAAAATTCTGTAAGTTCTTCTTCAGTTTTAAACAAGAGAAGAGAAAGAAATTGTGCCTATGGTATCATATCTAACGTGTAGATCTATCAGTTGAAAGTGTGAAGTTATTTTAATGCAATAAAAAGAATGAATTGTTAATTTTCAGGTAAATAACTTTATACCTGTATGAACAGGTACTTGTGTGTTCAAAATGGGAACCCATGTGTAGCAGTCTCTTATGGGAAAAATATTTACGTATCCCTTCCTTTTAATATATCTGCTAGCTGCTTAAATTGTGAACTAACCAAAATAATTTGGTTCCCAGGAGTTTTTTCTCTGATTGTGCTGAATTTTAAAGCTTAATTAGAAGAATTTCCTCTGAGAGCAATCAAAGGTGTCATTAGCTTTTTCTTCTAATGGTGGAATCTCTCATCTGGAACATAAAACATAAAATTCATTAATAGTTGGATATTTAATTGCATATTGGCTAGTAAATTTTTTATCAGCCTTTGATTTACTGTGGTCATTAGAACTGGTTGGCTTGTTCACTGTTAACATGTTAATAGTTTTTACAGTCTTTCTTCACTGACAAATAATTCCTGATTTAATCCTGATTTCAGTATTTGAGGTAGTAGGCTGGATCCAGTCTCAGGAAAGTGGAATATGATTGATGGTTTTAACAGCACTTCTTTGGAAAGATTGGCTGATGGCTGATGAAAATTAGAGCTCTATCACAAACTACTTGACTCACTTTTGTGGAAGCTAGGTACTGAAAAGAGATAAACATAAATCTTGCAGTCCCATATCCATACTAATTGAGTTTTAGAAGATTAAATGAGGCTTCTAAACATAAGAAACTTTTAGTTTGGGAAACTCCCTCTGTAGAGAGTGAAGAAATATGTGTTCTGCAGGAACTAAATCACTCAAAAATTAATCTACCCATACAGTGGAAGCCTGTCTCTCTCTGCTTACTAGAACAGAAACACTGAGTGACTTCATTTTTGACTTTGACACTTGTACATACCATAAAGTTGTGAGGATGAATCTGGATTGATATACAAAATGATGTGAGTGGTCAATAGGAAATTCTGAAAGGTGAGTCTGAATCTTGTCTTCTCTGATGCACAGTTTATAATTCACAGAAGTACCCGTGCCCACTTCTGGCTCACAGCCATGAAATTATCTTGCAGTTGGTTATCAAAGTCATCCCTTTCTGAGAAAATGCCATTGAACCTGAAAGGTTGTCTTCTCTCTATCAGATAACTGCTTAAGTTCTTTCCTGAGTTAAAAGAAAGAAATTATTCTCTGTGTGAGGAGATTTTAACCCATTTTTAGCAACAACAGAGATGATGTGGACCACTCCGTGGATAAAGAACTGGTTGGATGGCCGCACACAAAGAGCTGTGGTCAATGGCTCATTGTCTGGCTAGAAGCCAGTGATAAGTGGTGTCCCTCAGGGATCAGTGTTGGGACCAGCCTTGCTCAACATCTTTGTCACTGACATGGACAGTGGGATTGAGTGCGCCCTCAGCAAGTTTGCCAATGACACCAAGCTGTGTGGTTGGGTGGGTACACTGGAGGGAAGGAATGGCATCCAGAGGGACCTTGACATGCTTGTGAGGTGGGCTGATGCCAACCTCATGAAGTTTAACCATGACAAATGCAAGGTCCTACACCTGGGTGGGAGCAATCGCAGGCACAGCTACAGGTTGGGCAGAGAAGAGATTGAGAGCAGCCCTGCCGAGAAGGACTTGGGGGTGGTGGTTGATGAGAAAATGCACAGGCTGAGAAAGTTGGAGCTGTTTAGCCTGGAGAAGAGAAGGCTGCGTGGAGACCTCATAGCAGCCTTCCAGTATCTGAAGGGGGCCTGTGGGAATGCTGCAGAGGGACTCTTCATTAGGGACTGTACTGAGAGGACAAGGGGTAACGGGTTAAAACTTAAGCAGGGGAAGTTTAGATTGGATATAAGGAAGAAATTCTTTCCTGTGAGGGTGGTGAGGCACTGGAATGGGTTGCCCAAGGAAGTTGTGAATGCTCCATCCTTGGCTGTATTTAAGGCCAGGTTAGACGAAGCGTTGGGTGGCATGGTTTAGTGTGAGGTGTCCCTGCTTATGGCAGTGGGGTTGGAACTAGATGATCTTAAGGTCCTTTCCAACCCTAACTATTCTATGATTCTATGTGGGTACAAAGGACAAATTTGTCATATCCTTCTCCAGTGTTTTAATGCCCTCCTAGTGACTTTTTTTTTTTTTTTTTTTTTTTTCCCAGTTGGTGTGGTTTTTGATGCATTCTGCTCCTGGAAAGTGTTCCCTGAGCTGAAGTTGTTAAATGGTTGTGAAACATGAGCGTATATGGACTGCTAGGGCAGCACTTGCAGGAGCAGCCCTACGGCCTGAGGCTGGNTTTTTTTGCTAATGGCTATTCTTTCTTAATAAATAATGGACTGATATAGCAAATCTGGTAGTTTTAGAGAGAACCTTAATCATTGCAGATGAGAAATTCACACCCATGGGAAAGGGATTGGAAGTAGGTTGTCTTTAAGGTCCCTTCCAACCCAAACCATTCTATGATTCTCTGATTCTCACTACACATCTTGACAATACTTAGTCAAGAATATTTGGTATTGGCAGCAAGAAAGACAAAAGGGAGCATGTGCTTCTTTTGTTATGCTTCTGTCTATAGTAGGAGAAATAGTACATCCAGGATTTTATTTGTTTTGTTTTAAACAAATGAATTTTGTGTTTTTCTGATAATTATACATATTTAAAATAACTTGTTTACTGGGAGAAGAGGGGGAGAGGGAATCTTTAAGTCTCTCTATGTTTTACCAGAGGCCAGATTTTGAGACTGAAGGCTCTTAATTTTTGGAAGTGGGAGAGTGTCTTGATCATTAATTTATCATCTTTTATAAGAAAATATGTATTAAATGCCTATACAATAACATGAAGAGGCCTGACCAGTTAGGAAGAAGCTCTGTAGAAGCTTAGAATCTCAGAAAAGCAGTACAAATGAGACAGGAAAAGGTTTTATTGTATTTTTTCTTCTCTACCCCCTGCTTAATATTGTAGCTGTATGAGTGTGCTTTGCAAATTATGCTTCTTAGTTGGAGAACTGATGGTCTTTCTTTGGAGAAGTTTTGAGTAGAAGGCAGACTTGACTGCCACGTGTCCAGCTGTGCATGTCCCTGCTACCTGAGTGAAATAAGGAACACTAAGTAGAATCTGAACTATTACAGAGACCACCAAATCCCTGAATACCTGTAGCTGGAGGGCTCTCGAGTGCATAGGGTACAGTGCACAGTTGGCCTACCCTGGTCTCTGTGAATTCTTGGTCCAGAGGATTTTCTATGAGCTTTGATGGCTCTTGGAAAGTCAAATGTGACAGGCACAGAGATCTGGAATCTTTTATTTCTTTTTTGAGACCTAGTTGCAACTCAGAATGACAGTAGGTGTCTCTGCTTTCCATCTTCATTTATTTCCATGGAATCCTGAGTATCTGATACTTAAAGATGATGTAATGCTGATGAAATCAAAAACAATCTTATGCTAGGTTTAAGAATCAAGAAAAGGCACATAAAATTATGAAGGTTTAGGGAAGTTTGCCTTACCAGGTTACTGATTCACTTGGCTGTATATTTCTAACTAATCAATGTTGTGGAATTCCTCTCTTCCAGCATTTTAGTCTTCTAAAGACTAAAGAAGACTACTGTAGGCAAGAAATCTTGTCTACAAGAAAGGGATCTTGCTTTAGCTGAACACTTTGGTATGTACTCAACTCTTTGCTAAATTAAGATTGCAAATTATGTGTCATATCCTCTGCAGGCATCAGTTTCTTTCAGGACTCCTAGACTCCAGGAGGGAGTTAAGGTGACAACCTTAGTTTAGATGCATATCTTTTATACAGTGATGCATAGGTGAAAAACCTGAACATAAAATACTTGGTCAGTCACTATGAAGTAAACTTCTGTGCGTATGTATATGCATACATACACAAACACATATATATATTTATGTGGCATCTTTACCATTCAGGAGTGTTCAAATTCCACTCAAAGCTGGAAAGATACTGAAAATTGAAAGGTTCAGTAATTTACCTTTTTAATTCAGCTTGCGTGTACAAACTATTATCTCAGCATTCGAGTGAGCCCTGCTTGTCAGTAGTGTAATTAATTAAAGGGTTCAGTGGTTAAATATTGCTACAAGTAGTTCAAAAATGAATTGTTATTTTTAAAGAAAGATTGGGAGACAAACACAGATGCATAATAAATCTGGGGATATGTGCATAGATCCATAGCTGGAAAAATAGCTGCTGACAGCTACTTTCTGTCACTTCATTAAAAAAATTGCAATCGGTGAAATTATGGTAGAAGGTGGGGAATATAAAGAAATGAAGCATTAATGGTAGCTTCCATTTTGAAATTTGGCAATTATGCTTACAGCAAAGGAAAATCAATGCAAACCTCACACTTGCAGACCAAAAGTAATGGTAACTGTTTCATTTGTCAAGCCTTAAATCACAGAGTTGAAATATTTCCATGAGCTACTTTTGTCAAGCTATTCTTTCCAAGATAGTCTACTCACACAAAATATTGAACTTATAATCATATATCAGAGCAATTGATTTTGTTTACTACTGTCGCAACCCTGCCTGTCTACCTTCCCCTTCTGTTAATGAATTTTGACTGAAATTAATGGATACCTACCTGCTGAGGGAATAGTTACAGCCACAGTCTCTCTCTGTCTATATGTTTACCTTATTGAATGTCAGCACATGTCCTTGCTGTGGATGACTCTAAAATCTTTCAGAGGAATGGCTATCACACACTGCTGTAGAGTGTGTTACACATGGAAAATGAGAAGTTAATGGCCTAAATATTCATTCTGCATTGTGTCTTTTCTGTCCTCTCTTCTGGTGAATTCCCAGTCTGAAACACAAAGGCACATGGGGACTGACAGCCCCTGAAAAATTTGTTATATCAGTAACAGGATCTAATCATACTTAAAGGCCTGTAAAATAATCTGCAATGTAGTTTAAACATATATATGTATCTGCAGTGACCTTATCTTCCAATGTAATTTGGACAAGTATCCAAACTATCATAAAATTTGGCATGCTATAGCAATGTGGTTCTCATCACAAGTCTTTATCATGAGTATGCTATAATGTAATAAGCTGTTTCTGTGGCTGCTGTAGGGAACACAGCATATTTAATTATCTTTACTAAAGAAACAATAATATGGCTGTTATCAGATCCAGAAGTACAACGCAGACCTACTCCAGTTCGTATGAAGCCTACTATTTTAGAATTACTAAAATAGTAGGCATTTTTAATCTAAATATAGGTATTTTTAATGACAATTTTTGGCTGGATTTTTGAAAAAACTAATAAGGCTTAGAAGAATTTTTAAAAAAACTGGATAGTAATTAAGACCTGGTTTTACTTCTCTTAATTAATTAGACCACCTCTTCTTAGAAATCAAAACCACAGTTATACACCTGCCTCTGCGTAAAGTTAGACTTGAAAATCTCACTGGGTTTCTGTGTGAAAATTCAAAGCCAAATCAAATATGGAAGGTATACTGTGTCCATTTTAAAAATCACCTAACAACGTTTCTGTAACACAGTGCTTTAGCTTTGTCTCTCATAAACACTAAGGGTCAATAACAATACTTTAAAATATTTGAAATATCATTGTATTGTACAGTTACTTATCTTTGAAGGACACATACCTATCTTGCTGGTTCTTATAATGGCTAAATGCAATGTTCAGTAAAAAGTGAATGGATGTTATTTTAAGTGCTACTAGAATGTGATTCTTTTCTACTGCTGTAGAAAAAAATATATCTAAGGGAGGCTACCAAGTTCAAATAGAGATTTTTCTGACAGTCTAGAGCTCTATACTGTGATAATTTCAAATGTTTCATACACTGCCTTTCTATACTTGTCACACCGTCAAGCATAAGTATTTTAAATAACAGAACCAAAGAGGTTAAAACAACAAATGAAAGGTTGGATTTTACATTTCTTTCTTTCATTTATTTATTTTATTTTTTGACAGCTGTCTGTGTCTGTCCTAACGTTTCCTTTAATTTGTTTATCATGTGGGAGTCAGAGTTCTGGGAATCTTTTCTAGGTACTATTTTTTCCCCTAGAAGTAAGTTCTCTTGCCATGTGGAGAGACAAAAGTGTCACCACAGGAAAAATGCAAATTTTGGAAATCTAATTTCTGACATGGTTAATCATATTGAAAGAAATCAGAACTTACACTTAAAAATACCAAAACCAAACCCCACTTTGTTTGCTCAATATTTATACTCCTCAGTTCACTTCTTAAAATGTTTAACATTTACTTAAAAAAACCTAATGGTGTTCAGAGAAGTATAATACCTGTACGTCACTCATGTCCACTTACGCTACAGTGACTTCTGCATAAGAAAAAGAAAAGAAAGCATGCAGTTGTGTATTGAGTTTGGCTGAGATGGACTTTATTTTCGCCAAGGCAGACGTGATAGTGCTGTGCTTTGTACTGATGGATAGAAAGGCGTTGATAACACACCAGTGCTTTGGCTACTGCTGAGCAGTCTCCAACATTGCCCTCCTTACTAATAGGCTAGGGGTGAGCAAGATCTTAGGAGGAGACAGAGCCAAGACAGCTTGACCCTGTCAACTGAGCAAATCAATATTCCATACTGTATGAGGTCTGCTCAACAATAAAAGCTAAGAGAAGGAAAGAGAAAAGGGAGGGCATTTGTCATTTATGATGTTTGTCTTCAAAAGTAACTGCTGCGTGTACTCAAGTCCTGCTTCCTGGGAGTGGCCTGATGTTGTCTGTTGATGGGAAGTAGAGAATAAAATCTTTTGTTTTCCTTTTCTTTCATGCACAGCCTTTGTTTCTGCTTTATTAAACTGCCTTTATCTTGACCCACAACATTTTTTTCCATCTTTTTTTCTCCCTGCCTATCCTGCTGTGGAGGGGAGTGATAGAGCAGCTTGGTGCACTCCTGGCCTCCAGCTAAAGTCAACCACCACAAGATGTAATCACAGTGCACATGTGCAAGTCACACTTCACTGAGCACCATCTGTATTTGTTAATTACCAATTTAGGATGACTGTCCCCATATTTTCTGCTGTATACAGTGACTTGATTTCTCATATATCCTATTAGGCATAATATAGAGAAATGATGCCCAGAAAGCCAATCGTAATTAATAAGAGGAGATTCAGAGCAGCCCTGCGGAGAAGGACTTGGGGTTGGTGGTCAATGCGAAAATGAACATGAGCCGACAGTGTGCACTTGCAGCCCAGAAAGCCAATCGTATCCTGGGCTGCATCAAAAGGAGCGTGACCAGCAGGTCAAAGGAGGTGATCCTGCCCCTCTACTCTGCTCTCCTGAGACATCACCTGGAGTATTGTGTGCAGTTCTGGTGTCCTCAACATAAAAAGGACATGGAAGTGTTGG
This sequence comes from Agapornis roseicollis, assembly GCA_002631895.1. Classification (NCBI taxonomy): domain Eukaryota; kingdom Metazoa; phylum Chordata; class Aves; order Psittaciformes; family Psittacidae; genus Agapornis; species Agapornis roseicollis. Next base: position 91,238 of record NDXB01020519.1, read on the forward strand.
AACAAGTCCAGAGGAGGGTCACGAGGATGATCAGGAGACTGGAGCATCTCCCATACGAAGATAGGCAGAGAAAGTTGGGGCTGTTCAGCCTGGGGAAGAGAAGACTGCGTGGAGACCTCATAGCAGCCTTCCAGTATCTGAAGGGGGCCTTTAGAGATGCTGGGGAGGGACTCTTCATTAGGGACTGTAGTGAGAGGACAAGGGGTAACAGGTTCAAACTTAAACAGGAGAGGTTTAGATCGGATATGAGGAAGAAATTCTTTCCTGTGAGGGTGGTGAGGCACTGGAATGGGTTGCCCAGGGAGGTTGTGAGTTCTCCATCGCTGGCAGTGTTTAAGGCCAGGTTGGATGAGGCCTTGTGTGACATGGTTTAGTGTGATGTGTCCCTGCTTATGGCAGTGGGGTTGGAACTAGATGATCTTGATGTCCTTTCCAACCCTAACTATTCTATGATTCTATGATGGATGCTTACTAATGAATACTGAGTATGTTCGGCACCTCTCTGAGAAACTAGAAAACACTAGCCTGCCAAACTGAAAGACTAGCCTGTGACAGAGCTATTCCAGGTGAAAGAAACTAGTTGTAGATATGGAACGCTACTGTACTTAGGAAAGATCAGGCAATATCCATTCAACCTACATTATGCAACTGAGTAACTATTAAAACTGTAGCAGAAAATGATTTAATTTTAAAGTGGAGATTGCAGATTATTTTTTTTTTTTAATGCAGTTTATGTTTCCTCAACTATCTTCTCAGTGGCCACCAGCTTAGAATATTGCAAAGGCTAGATAAGTATCATTTAATTTGGAGCAACAGGAAGAATTCTTTGCTTTCTGTAGGCTTTCTGTTTGAATCATGATAGTTGCCAGTTTAAATTTGCAGGGCTATAAAGCGACTTTCCCTAGAGAGGTAACAATATCCCATTAATCATCTTTACTGGCTCCATTTGCCTCTAAATCAAATTCAAACTCCCCCAACTAGTTTAAAAATCTTTCAAAGTTAACTCTGTAATTGCTCACTTACTTACTTCCATATTGGTGTAAGCATGTATTCTGTGAGTTTTCCACAATTATATATCTTACTTTTCATTTTGTAGCATCTCTCAGAAAGACCCTTGAGCCAAAAACTGCAACTGAGGCTTCCGGACTGTCATATTCTCTACTCTGTTTTCAAGTATAAGCACTTTACTTCCAGCTCATAGTAGTTCCACTAGTATGTCTCAGTGTCATCCTTTAGTCTTTTTCTTTCTGTATTTTCTCTTGACTTAGTTCTTTCTGCAGTCATCAACATCTTAGTGGTGGGACAGTTAAAAATCTCTTCCTTACTCTTTAGGACAAAGGACTGGAGTATTAATACCAGAGCAGTTGAAATTGTTTCAGCAGAATAAAAGGAAAAGTTCCTAGTATTTTCATATTTAGAGCTATTTTAATTTTATTTTATTTTCATATTTTAAAGCTAGCTTTTTATACCTCTTTGAGAGAAATTGAGAAGGTCTTGTTTAAGACCTCTTAGCAGTCTTCCAATATGTGAAGGGGGCCTATAGGGATGCTGGGGATGGACTCTAGTGACAGGACAAGGGGTAATGGGTTCAAACTTAAACAGGGGAGGTTTAGATTGGATATAAGGAGGAAATTCTTTCCTGTGAGGGTGGTGAGGCACTAGAATGGGTTGCCCAAGGAAGTTGTGAGTGCTCCATCCCTGGCAGTGTTCAAGGCCAGGTTGGATGAAGCCTTGGGTGGCATGGTTTAGTGTGAGGTGTCCTTGCTTATGTCAGGGGATTTGGAACTAGATGATCTTAAGGTCCTTTCCAACCCTAACTATTCTATGATTCTAAGTAGCAGAGGAAAGCAGAGGCATTGGTGGTTCTTTTCTTGCAATAATCTCTTGCTCAAAACAATGGCTGGGAATTTGACCCTGCTTGAGCAGGATGGTTGGATAAGGTGACCTCCAGAGGTTCCCTCTAACTTCAACCATTTTGTGGTTTTGTGGATTGATTTTATTGTGTGTCAAAGAAATACTTTTTCTAGGAGGGCTATTAGCAACAAGATGCTAACAGAGGTGTGAATGACCTGTACTCTCTAGGTGTTCTATGACAGTTGCTACAAAAGAGAATATTTCTGCTTTGTTTTGAAACCCTGAGAATATTCCCTTGTGACCTTGTTCTGCCTGCCTGCCTTCTCCCACAAATAGGTTGGTTTCATCCACCAGTTATTCCCTTTCTATGCAAGTGGACAACTAAACTATATAATCAGGTTCAGCTAAAATCATGCTTTAGTTTTCACAGCTACACTAAGTACACCTTTAAATTTTCTTAGGCTTAATGTCTACTACATAAAATACCATATATCTGTAAATGTGAAAGTGTGTTTGCATCAGATAATACATGCTAAAACCATCTTACTGGCTAAAATAACCCAAACATTTTCTGAAATATTAGTACTTAGTACAAGTTTCATTATTTTTTAAAACAATGTCCACACTGGAAGAAGTTTGAAGGAGTTGTTTTTAGTGCAGGTGAAACTAAACTGTAAAAATTAGTTTTGATTTGGTTTAGTGGAAATCCTATTCATTTTCCTTATGCAAAAAATCTACAGCTTAAATTTTTCATACTAGCTATTAATCAGAGAACAGGCTGCAGTTCGAATTTTAACTGCAGTGTATTCAAGAGGCATCTTCATAATCTTAGGATGTGCAGGTCCTTAGGGCAATGGAATAGCTTGTCCCTATTCCATATACACTCACCTGAGACTTCCAATGTGGGTACCAGTTAATTGCAAGGACAGATACCTGCTAGGAAAGACCTACTTAATTGCAGTTACTATTCAATAGCTGTTGGTATAGCACTGGTTTCTGCATATTATTAATCTAGACTGGATTAAAAAGAAACCTGGAGGGAGAATCTTCTTCCTCGCTTACTTCAAGGTTATGTATTGAAGCAAGAATATAAGTACTAGGAGTGCAAACTTATTCATTCACTTACAGTCACTGGGAGTTAAATTTCAATGTTAAAACAACTGAGAAATTTTCCTCATTAAAAAAAAAAATAGACAATCTTTTTGAGTTTTTAAATCTAGCAGTAACTCTGCATGTGACTGTTGTTAACTGTAAATGCAGGTTTGTGGAAACTGCAGCTCAAGCTGTGTTTGCAACAAGGGTACTGGAACACTGGTGTAATAACCTAGAAAATGTCCCAGGTGAACTTTCCTTACTCAGAACTTGGTGAGTTCTGAATGACACTTTCATCTCAAAACTGTGGTCCAAATCACAGTAGAAAAGAGCATAGTTCAGAATATTTCTTCCATATTAACTTATTATATTTGTTTATGCTTCCTTTTAAAGAATGTCAATGCAAGCAAAAACTTAGTTTAAGTGGCAGCAGAAATCATAGTTTGTACTACTTGGCAAGTTATGATACTGCTGGTTCTTGGTTAAATTAGTGTAGTACCTTCAGTCTCTGTAAACAGGTTGGCAGATTGTACTGGATCTGGCTGGAATAGAGTTCAACATCATCATAGCAGCCAGTCTGCTGTTGTGTTTTGGGTTTATGGCAAAGTCAGTGTTGATAATAAAACAATGTCTGGGCTACCACTGAGCAGTGTTTTGCACAGTGTTAAGGCACTCTCTCTTTTTTCTCTCTGTGGTGTATCTAATTTGAGTGTGCTGGGGGTAGGCAAGAGATTGGAAGGGGACATAGCCAGGATAACTGATTTGACTTGGCCAGAAGGATATTCTATATACTATATAATGTCATACTCAGCTACAAAAACTGGGGCAGAAGAAGAAGGGTGGAGGTTTGTTTTCCAAGGTAGCTGTTTGTATGGGCATTGAACTGCTTGTGGGAGGTGGTGAATGATTTCCTTTGCATAATTTCTTTTTATTTTTTTACCTCCCTCTTTCGTTGCTGATTTAATTGTCTTTATTTTGGCCCATGAGTTTTCTTGCTTTTGTTCTTCCTATTCCGTCTCCCAACCTGCCGGGGAGGGCAGGGGAATGAGAGAGCAGCTATATGGGTGCTTGGCTGCTGGCTGGGGTCAAACCACCACATTGATAAACTAATTTTAAGCAAATTAAACCTACATTCTTGCTGCAGCCTGGCGTTTTTACAACTCAGCTCATATCCAAGATATGTGAGTACCCAGGGTATGAGAAATGATTAGCACTGAGAACTTGTGCAGCACAACTGCTTCAGGGGTGATCAAAATCTCCCTCAAAACCTGCTGGATACATAAAAAAGTTGAACAAAATAAATTAAAATGACAAAAAAGCCTAACAAAGCCACATGTCCCCACGAGAAGCAACAGATATTAAAGTGGTGGTGCTATTTTCTCCATGAGATAGTGCAACTCAAAGCATTGCTAATGGAGTCAGTAGAGTGGCTTTTAGTTCTTATGTTTGAGAGTTTCTTGAATTTCTATAACTAAAAATCCAATTTTATTATGCTGTATTTGAGTAACATTGAATGTAAGTCATATTCATAAAAGTTATGAAGTCCGGAAAGATAAGGGTAAAACTGTGATTTTTGTTATGACTACACTACAGTTCTAACCACAGGGATTCTTCATCATTTGACATATACCCATATAAAATGATTTCCATATTTCACCAGTATAATAACCTGTAAAAGATACAAATTGGCAGTCTGGCAATGTAACATATCCTGAAGTCCTCCAGGAATTACTACTGAATTTCATTTTTCATTTAGCTGGCTACATGCTGTACATTTATTAACAAAATGGAACTCGGTAGCTCTGTCTGCAGTAAACTGTGTTCACCCTTAAGGCAAACAAGCCCCCCAAAGCTCAAGAGTTTAAGCTCACAAGCTGTCTGCTTGTCTTGCAAGTTTGCTTCTTTCTGCAAACCTAAAAGCACTCAACAGGCTGATGCAGACGGGATTGCTTAGGGGAAATGGGAATATTTCAACAGTGAACCACGGGGAAGCTCCCACAGTTGAAAAGCAAAGCATCAAAAAATCCTTTCAGATATGACTTGGAAGGAAATCACTAATCATAATATTTAAATTATTTTTAGAATGCGAAATACGGATGAAGATGAGGTATAGAGTAGGGGCTGAGCCAAAAACATTAGTGAGAAGTGAGAGAAGTACAAGAGCTAAGTACAAAGGGCAGGGACTGACAACAGTGTCCAAATCACCAGGGAGACTTGAACTGGAGGAAAAATTGCAATTAGAAATACTTCCAAGCTGACCTACTCACCGGATTCTTGAGCAGGACTTTGTAAAAAATGCTTGAAGACACCAATAATCTATTTTTCCTACCTACTGGAATAAAAGAGCAGAGATCCAGTTAGCACTAAGTAACTTCAGTATCAGGAGATTGGCTGGAATTTTCAATTACAGAAGGATAGTGGTTCTGGGAGCTGCAGATTGTGATACAGAACTCATTTGAGCATTTAAGTCATATTCTTAAGGAATATTAAATGAATGTTGTGTGACCTGAGCAGGGCTGACTAGATTTAAATGTCAGTCTTTTTATATATCAGCAATTCTGCATTTCCTGGCTGTGATCATCAAAAGGGGATCAGGAAGTTATGGAAAGATTTAGGTACCTGATGCCAGTCAGACTAGAACATGTTTCTCATAAGAACGTACCCTCAGGATCACCTAATTCTGACCTGAAGAGCTCACAGGTAAACTACAAAAGCAGTATCAGCTGGTGTAGGGGGACAGGTAGAATATACAAGCAGACAGCAGCTTGAGAAAGGATACTACTGAAGTTACATAGCACGCATTAGATCAAGAGGAGAGGTCTTCACTGCAAGCATAGAACAGCTAGGGAAGACAGTGGCTGAAATCAGTGGGAAAGGAAGGCTCATGGCCTTTGGTGATTTTGATGTTAGCACATTTTGCCAAACTTTCTTTTACACAGGAAACAAGTATGGACAGTGCTTCCTTCCTCAAAGTCTCATTCAGGAATATTGTAGATGCCATGTTACACACATTTTGCAAGTAAATCATACCAGTATAATAGACAAACTGCAGGAGCTATGCTATGTTTCCTCACAAATCATCAGTTTGACATAATCACTACATAGCAAAATATATATATTTTTTTTAAATTGCTGTAGTTTGTATCCTGCTGTGTAAGCAATCATCATCCTTAAAGTTATAATAGTTTCCTTCATAAAAGCCATTCTCTTGAAAGAGTTGTTTCATCTAGACTGTAATTTTCAGAGAGTGGATAGCAAAACAATTTTACTGGTATTTTCTTACAGCAATTAACTATAATGAAATTTAAGCGAACTACATGCTCAGCTACTATCAGCTATCTAGGTCTCTTGTTCAAATCCCAGTGATCTCATTCCCCACCCCATCTTATACATGTACAGGTATTTTGATAATTTCTTTCAATGATTCCATTCAATTTAGGAAGATCTACTTTGCTGCATTTGTTTCGTTTTTGATCTGATAAATGCTAAGCTTGTATCATTTCCATGTTTTCTGTGCATCTTGCAGTTGTGATTACATTTTCAATAATCAAACAACAAAAGCTGTTATTTAGCTACAAATTTAATCTTAGGAACTACTTCATATTAAGTTACTCATTATACTTCAACCTTCAGTTGTGTTAGCAGTTAGAGCTGGGCAGTGTAATTTGTAATTAAGAACTCACTTAAATGAGCTGTTGTCATGATTTAAGCCCAACCGTCAGCCCAGAACCGCACAACTGCTCGCTCACTCCCCCCTCTCCTCCCCCTGCTCCCGGAGGGATGGGGAGAAGAATCAAAAGACTGTAACTCCCACAGGTTGAGATAAGAACAGTTTAGTAACTAAGGTATAACACAAATCACTGCTGCTACCACCAGTAATAATAATGATAAAGGAAATAACAAGGGAAGAGAATACAACCACTCACCACCTGCTGACCGATACACGGTCCTACCAAGCAGTGATCTAACCCTTCTGGGTAACTGCCCCCAGTTTATATAGCGGGCATGGCGTGCTGTGGTATGTAATACCTCTTTGGCTAGTTTGGGTCAGGTGTCCTGTCTCTGCTTCATCCTGGCTTCCCCTCCTCCCTGGCAGAGCATAAGACTCAGAAAGTCCTTGGTCAGAGTAAACATTACTGAGCAGCAACTAAAAACATAAGGTGTTATCGGCATTGTTCCCAGGCTGGAAGTCAAAACCACAGCACTGCACCAGCTACTGAGAAGTAGAAAAATGACTGCTACTGCTGAACCCAGGACAGAGAATTAAAAAATATGTTGCAGAGATACAGACAATGATAGATTCTGTTTTGACATTATCACATATTTCATGGNACCACAGCACTGCACCAGCTACTGAGAAGTAGAAAAATGACTGCTACTGCTGAACCCAGGACAGCTGTGCTTTTGGGTAGGTTTTAACCTGTGATTCTCAGTCATGTAGTATGTTTTAGCTGAGCGGACAATAATTTAGTGGACAATAACCTGAGCGATGTGACAGTACCAGTTTGCTTTATGATGCTACTGATAATACTTTTCTACTTGGAGATCACATGCCACCTACCTTGTTAATGCTGCTTTATGTTTTTCTGTGGCTCCTACGTTAAAAGTTCAGATTCTCCAGAAGTATTACAGCTTTTTGAAATGTCTTTGCAGTAATTCTTAGATCTGAAGAAGAAGCTGGAAAATGTCATGGGGAAGAAGTGTCAGGATATTCCAGAAACTGGTTATGGTGGAAACAGGAAAAGAAATTCAAATCACTGCTGTGTTCTGTAAGGGTTGACTTGTTCTGCAGCATGTGTTAACACCCCTGCAATAGCGTGAGAGCCAGCAGTAAATTGTATAACTCTTAGAATTCTGTCTTGAAGCATCTAAAGGCATAGAAAATAGCAGATAATGGGAAATTCAAGTGCTTTATAGCATTGAAATATTTTCTAGCACTTGTTGTGTCAGTGGCTCTCTTATACATGGAAAATAAGTAGTGACATTGGCATGCTCTTTTAGTACAAAATCTCCCATCACAGAAGACTACAGGTCTGACAAGAAAGGAAAATAGTGAGTTTTCTGCTCTGCTGATTCATCATTGAATTTCAGGCCTGTAACTAGAACAGGAACCACCACATTCTCAACTGTGACTTTTTCACCTTTATCGTCTAATTGAAACCTTCTGCATTTATAAATAAATCATAAAAATCTCCTACCCATATTATGAGATCTTGAAGGCTTCCAAAACTAATTGGCCCTCTGTTGGGAAACAAATAAAAAATAAGAATGCTAAGTTCTTCCAGCAGTATTTTGGTAAGCCTGTAAGCTGGCCTTGAGAAGTGGTGAAATCTCCTATTATGCATTACTCAGGAGATTTGCAAGCAGAAACTGGATGGTTTAGAAAGGGATATTATTTGACTGGAGAAAATGATACAAGAGACTGCCAAAGTTAAGATTATACAAAGAAAAGGGTAAAGAAGAAAAAACGAAGATTAAAATGCAACTGGATATACTATTGTATGTGATAAAATAGAATTTGATGAAAACTGAACAAAAGATGAAAACTGAATAACCATAAGTTAAATTTTCTGGGAAAACACCAAGAGTTGTTTTGGGTTTTTTTGGTTTTTTTTTTTTTTTTGTTTGTTTGATTTGGGTTTGTTTGGGTTTTTTTTTGGTTGGTTTTTTGTTTTGTTTTGTTTTTCCTGAAGAATAATCTCTAGATTTCCTGAACTAAGTGTGATTCCAATCATTAGAAGTTTAAACAGGTATTTTTACTATAAGTAAAAGGAAATTGAAAATGTCACTGTTGGTAGTATAGATATTTACACTGGGCATGTTGCTATTACTTCAATCAAAATTAAAGCGAGAGTCATCACTTAAAAATACAATTCTAAATCTTCCTGGAAAATGTTTTGAAATTTGCTTATCCTTTAGATCATGTAGCATCAGGTAATACCATAATATTGCTTAAAAATAGCCAGATTATTCCAATTGTTGTTCTAGCATGTTTTGTTCTGCATTAAACACAAACTTCAGAATATTTACCAGGAATTAGGTTTTGATACTATTGAGGGTAGATTTAAACAAGATAGCACTCAGTGAAGTGCAGTCTGTAAGTAGTCTCAGTGCTTGTACAGTGAGAGTATACAAGATGGTGAAGGTCGGCCCTCTGTGTATCTGTCCCACTTCTGAGGTAGGGAGAAAGGAATAAAGGATGTGGCTTGCTTATCTTCCTGTATTCTTGAAACTGACTTTATGTTTTACAGGCTGTTTATTGTGCTCATGCTAAGCACAGCGTAGCACTACTAGATGTTTCCAGATATTCTTGCTTGATAATAGTTATTTTGCAAAAGATCAAAATTCTATCTCTTCAGAGCTATGTAATGATTACTACTGATTTTGAAAATCCTCAAGATCTGCAAGTCCTGAGTCTCATGGGGGTCTTCAGAAGGCAATACAGTGGTGCACAAACAATTTGGGAGATTTTTGAACTGTGTTGTGAGCCCTAATGTAATTTCTGGTTATGCTGAGTAGGAGTAGTGCTCTACTGAACCAATTGTTTAGAAATAATGAATGAGCTTTCTGTGCAAGGATATATTCAGATTGAGCAACTCTTGAAGCACAAGACTGGTATAATCCCCCAAGCAGAAAGAAGAGCAGGCATAGCATCCAGCTGCTGCAGAATGAGGCTGGCAAATATTACCACCTACATGGAAAGCAAAAGAAAGGTTCAGGGAACTATGCTAGTTGACACATTAACTAGTTAATAACTGAGCATCTGATTTCTTTATATATATGCTTGCTTTGTATGTGATCCATGGAAGCAGAACAGAAGTGACAATTCTTATTTTCTGGTTGGAATAGGATATTCATGAGCAAATATGTTTGTGCAAAAATAGCTGTGGTGGAGCCAGACCAAAACCTTGACTCTCTCTCTGAAGACCTACTGGAACTAAAGAACAGGCGGCAACAAATAAGCATTTTTCTAGGTGAATTCATATTATTCAACTGCCAACCATTCTGTTTACTTTTAGCTTTGATTATTTTATCCATAATAGCCTGAGGTATTGCCTGTTTAGAAAGTCTCTGATGTAGTGCCTCAGAAAGGAGCTGTTGCAGCCAAAATGTATTTAAATTGAATAATTATGGTAACATAATTTCAATATCTGTTATAGTGACAAACTAACAGAAATGTTACTCTCTTTACAAAGGTTCATGAAAAGAAGATCATAGTGGTACAATAGGATTTGTCTTTTTTTCCTCAAACAGTGCTATTAGCTAAACTTCCTAATGAAAATCCAGACTTCTCATGTAGAAGAATATGCTTCATCATATAGAAGAATATACTACATAAAAAAAATATGACTCAGCTGTGGATCTGATATGAGCAATTTATTACCTTCTATTTGCAAAACTATTTGTTCAAGCAATCTTTATGATTTTTATGTAATCCAAAAGGAAAGTATTTGGCTAAAACAGCTTCCTGAACCAGTACCAGACCTGCAAGCAACTTTGGGTATGAATTTGTGCCTTTTGCTATTTGCAGAAAGTACACTGACATAGTTCTAAGTCAATGTAGCATTCACAGCAGCTTGTATGCTTATGTGGAAGTGTACTGGCTTTGGCTGGGTTAATTTTCTTCATGTTAGCTGGTATGGGGCTATGGTTTGGATTTGTGCTGATAACAGTGTTAATAACACAGGGATGTTTTTGTTACTGCTGAGCAGTGCTTACACAGAGTCATGGCCTTTGTTATAGTGGGGGGTCGAAAACAGGGTGCAATACTATAGATATGGTCTAGTGAGTGCAAAGCAGAGGATGACTGTCCCTCCCCTTGACTGCTCCATTTCTTGTAGCTGGTTGAACACTTATTCTGATCACCTTGCTGTTCTAAATCATATTTCTGATACCATAGCTACAATACTTGTAGGACTGTGCTGATTTGACATGGGGAAATTAAGACCTTGATGAAGCAAAATCCTTTAGCATGTGGTTTACTTTATGCTTTAGTGAATAAGTTGCTAAGCCACTGGCCACCATATATAAAAAACCATGGGAGTCAGGTGAGGTTCCAACGACTGAAAAAGGGGAAATATAACCCCCATTTTCAAGAAGGGGAAAATGGATGACCCAGGGAATTACAGACCAGTCAGTCTCACCTCCGTGCCTGACAAAATCTTGGAGTAGATTCTCCTGGAAGGCATGCTAAGGCACATGAAAAACAGCAAGGTGCTTGGTGGCAGCCAGCATGGCTTCACTAAGGCGGAATCCTGCCTGACCAATTTGATGGCCTTCTACAATGGGGCTATGGAACTGATGGACAGGGGTAGAGCAGTTGATGTCATTTACCTGGACTTGTGCAAGGCGTTTGACACTGTCCCACACGACATCCTTGTCTCTAAATTGGAGAGACATCAATTTGGTAGATGGAGCACTTGGTGGATAAAGAAGTGGCTGGATGGCTGCACGCAAAGAGTTGTGGTCAATGGCTCAGTGTCCGGCTGGAAGCCAGTGATGAGTGGTGTCCCTCAGGGATCAATGTTGGGACTGGGTTTGTTTAACATTGTCGGTGACATGGACAGTGGGATTGAGTGCACCCTCAGCAAATTTGCCAATGACACCAAGCTGTGTGGTTGGGTGGATACGCTGGAGGGAAGGAATGGCATCCAGAGGGACCTTGACACGCTTGTGAGGTGGGCTGATGCCAACCTCATGAAATTTCAGCATGGCAAGTGCAAGGTCCTACACCTGGGTGGGAGCAATCGCAGGCACAGCTACAGGTTGGGCAAAGAGGAGATTGAGAGCAGCCCTGCAGAGAAGGGCTTGGGGGTGTTTGTCGATGAGAAAATGAACATGAACCGGCTTCAGTGTGTGCTTGCATCCCAGAAAGCCAAGTGTATCCTGGGCTGCATCTAAAGGAGCGTGACCAGCAGGTCAAAGGAGATGATCCTGCCCCTCTACTCTGCTCTTGTGAGACCTCACCTGGAGTATTGTGTGCAGTTCTGGTGTCCTCAACATAAAAAGGACATGGAGCTGTTGGAACAAGTCCAGAGAAGGGCCACAAAGATGATGAGGGGACTGAAGCATCTCCTGTATGAAGATAGGATGGGAAAGTTGGGACTGTTCAGCCTGAAGAAGAGAAGACTGCGTGGAGAGCTCCTAGCAGCCTTCCAGTACCTGAAGGGGGCCTGTGGGGATGCTGGGGAGGGGCTCTTCATTAGGGACTGTAGTGAGAGGACAAGGGGTAACAGGTTCAAACTTAAACAGGAGAGGTTTAGATTGGCTATAAGGAAGAAATTCTTTCCTGTGAGGGTGGTGAGATGCTGGAATGGGTTGCCCAGGGAGGTTGTGAGTGCTCCATCCCTGGCAGTGTTCAAGGCCAGGTTGGATGAAGCCTTGGGTGACATGGTTTAGTGTGAGGTGTCCCTGCTTATGGCAGTGGGGTTGGAACTAGATGATCTTGAGATCCTTTCCAACCCTAACTATTCTATGATTCTATTTTTGAGATGCTCGGTGCTTTGAAGGCCTCTCTGACATGCTGGCACAGATTTCCATGGCAAAAAGGTCAGATTTTCTGGAAGCTATAGCTTACACAGTAACCACATGACCCTTTGCTCACTTATTTGAACAAGAATCTCCCTACTATAATATGTGTGGATATTGCTTAAAGGTGACCAGTTTATTCCAGTTGATGACTAGCCACTGATTCTGCAATAAAACAGAATTTCAGGTAATGGTGTACCATTACACCTAGTGATTGTAATTTTAGGTAAAATTGTGCTACTAATGAATGGTTTTTATATTTAAGTGTTTATGCAATAGAAAGAGAGCATCAGGGCACCTCCTACATATTCTTATGATTCCAAAGCACTGAAGTACTTCCATGATTACAACCAGTATTAATGATACACAGCAGCACACTGCATTAAGGAAATTTTATTGACTTCAATTATAGATAAACTAATCAGCAGATAATGATAGAAAGGAAAGTGAATGTAGCCAAACACTAAACTTGAATCATACATATTGCAAATCAGTAACGTTTCAAATTAAACACTTATGGACTAATCATTCAATGATTAATAAAACACACACAGCTTAAGATTAGATCACTCCCTGAACACTCTACAAAATATATTAATACAGCTAAATTATTATTTCCTTCATAGTTCCTGTACCATTTGTATATCAAGATCTTCGTAGGGAATGTAAAATGTAATTTAAATTCAGTAAATATTGTACAATGCAAGTACATAACAACTCTGCCCTCCTCCCTCGGAATATGCCAGACAAGAAAGAAATATCTTTATCTTTTCCCCTTGTTGCAATTAAATAATACACAATGCTTACAGTATTATTGTTAAATTATGAATAGCTAACTCTTTGTCAACACATGAATGTTGAGTCTGATACACTTCAGGAGGCTGATTTTTTTCTTGTTTTTTCTTCTTTTTTTTTTTTTTCCATTTTGAACTTAAGCTTTCCTTTTCACATCAGTGTCACTATAAATGTTTATATGGCATGCAAGTAACTTCTTTCAAGTCTGGAGCTTGGAGACAGCAGAAAAAGCAACCCAACTATGTTATGCTGTTTTGATATATCCCAAAATATCCAGGGCATAGTATCTTGTCTCTCAGACTGGCAGATATCTTTGCTGGTCTTTAGCAGCTGCAGAGTATCTTCATTTTGTGATCCCCTTTCTGCAGTGCCTCTGCAAGCTCCTCAGAGCCTGCCTCCTCTAAACAAGCTCCAGTCCTTTTCTGGAAATGGCAATTTTTTTTTTCCTTGAGCCATCTGCTACTAGTATAAAACAGTGGCCCAGGAGAACCACTATGTGCTTGCAGTGCCCTAAATCATATGGGAACTACACAGCTCTTAGATGTAGAGCCTATCTTTCAGAACTGCGAATCACAGTCAGTTGGTCAGTCACTCGGTCAGTCACTCAGTTTCAGATTAAAGGACTGAAAATTTCCATGCCAAGCAATTTAATTTGCTATTATATTCCTTCATTTCTCTTTCCAGGATCTTTGACCAGATTTTCAAGTGTATTTCAGCAACTGTGAAAGTTGGAAACCTGGTTGAAAACTGATTAAAGTAATCCTTTCATTTTACCATTCAAGGTGTTTCCATAATGGCTGTATTGTAAATGTATTTTGTGAGACTCATGATAAAACAAACACACAAAGAGGCAGGATCACTTGAACTTGCAACATCCATTTGACATAATATTATATCTAAACTTTTTTATTATTTGTTTTATTTAAAACTAAAAGGGGGGGCAGGGGGAGAGGATTATACAGTTATACAGAGAAATGCTATTTAATCCTCCATGATAAAACATGGTTTTGAGGAAAGACCTTATAAATGTAGGGAAAAGAGAAACACAAGGCAGAGGCAGGGGAGTATTGACATACAGCGTCCTGCCTCTTCCCTCCTGTTTCTTCCCCTTCCCTTTTCCCTTTTACTTTGATGGTGAAAGAAATAACCATCTTCTTTCAAAATAACATGATGCAGCAGCAATTTACTAGACTTCTGCTCCTCAGCCTACTTAATTTAACAGCAGCAAGAGCTCACAGTTGGCAAAATGAGCAATAGTTTATTATTGAATATTCCCTGGTAGTCTAGTGAAGTTGACAGAGAGCTGTATTTGTTCACTATTGTGAAACTTCAATAGAAAATTTCTTTGAAAGGCGTTCCTGGAAAAAAGTAGAGACCTGTGGTTGAGCACACTCCCCACTTATAAAACATTGCACCTTATCTTGTTGGGTGTTTGAAATTGTTCTATATTTTAATGAATTCATTTCTCAATGTGTTCTTCTCAGTACATTTGAAAAAAATATGCCTTTAAAGTGATATAAATTATTATTATGGCATTTGATTAATTTCAGATTAATAAATGACCAAATGCTGATATTTCTTGCCATCATAAAAACTCCCCCTCCTTTCAGTAAAAAAAGCCCCAATACAATAAAACTTTCAACAGCAGAAAGGTTTGAATCCTAGTATGAAATGGACTTCTAGCTTTGCAGTTAGGCTTCATTTCATGGCACCATAACAGCTGCAGTTTTGCCACAGAGATTTTCATTCATAGAGGCTTATGCTACAGTTTACGCAAGCTGTGCCACACATTACTGGTGCTCCAAATGTTTCTTACATTTTGCTTCTGCTCACAAGGCACAGTACTGAGGAGCTTGAATGCTGAGGGCTTTAATGTAGCTGCACATTGTCACCCACTTGTATTTCCTTTGATAATCCCGTGACGGTACATAGCACATTAAGACAAAGTTCCTTTCTTTCTCATGCCTGAGTAGATACACTGACTCACTCACTGAATAATGTCATCAGATCACATTCTCCCAGTTGTCAATGCCTGACTCTATACAGTTTCTGTCTGGTGAAGAAAAACGTCTCTCTGAAAGCCCTGGTATTCTGTAGTAGAATAACATATAATAAAACCACCGAATTATTGTTTTAGTTTTGACAGACCAATTGGAATAAGAATGGCAGTGATCTCTAAAATTAGAGCTGTATGTATAATTTGGCAGAGAAACATTTTGCTGCTGCAGGATGTGTTTAATTTCAAGATGCTTTTCCACATCATCAGAAAATTGTGACTGTAATTGTGAGTGTACCCTCAGCAAGTTCGCTGATGATACTAAACTGGGAGGAGTGGCTGACACACCAGAAGGCTGTGTCACCATTCAGCAAGAACCTAGACAGGCTGGAGAGTTGGGCAGGGAGAAACTTGATGAAATTCAACAAGGGCAAGTGTAGAGTCTTGCATCTGGTGAAGAACAACCCCATGGACCAGTACAGGTTGGGGGTTGACCTGCTGGAAAGTAGTGAAGGGGAAAGGGACCTGGGGTCCTGGTGGATGGGAGGGTGACCATGATCCAGCAATGGGCTCTTGTGGCCAAGAAGGCCAATGGCATCCTAGGGTGCATTAGAAAGGCTGTGGTTAGTAGGTCAAGAAAGGTTCTCCTCCCCCTATACTCTGCCTTGGTGAGGCTGCATCTGGAATATTGTGTCNGTCCTGGTGGAGGGTGACCATGATCCAGCAATGGGCTCTTGTGGCCAAGAAGGCCAATGGCATCCTAGGGTGCATTAGAAAGGCTGTGGTTAGTAGG